>JAXIVJ010011491.1:0-20000 GCA_036785665.1 Chirona hameri
GTAGTGTGCAGTGTGCAGTGTGTAGTGTGCAGTGTGTGGTGTGTGGTGTGTATTGCGTGGTGTGTAGTGTACAGTGTGTAGTGTGTGTGTGTGTGTGTGTGTGTGTGTGTGTGTGTGTGTGTGTGTGTGTGTGTGTGTGTGTGTGTGTGTGTGTGTGTGTGTGTGTTGTGTGTGTGTGTGTGTGTGTGTGTGTGTGTGTGTGTGTGTGTGTGTGTGTGTGTGTGTGTGTGTGTGTGTGTGTGTGTGTGTGTGTGTGTGTGTGTGTGTGTGTGTGTGTGTGTGTGTGTGTGTGTGTGTGTGTGTGTGTGTGTGTGTGTGTGTGTGTGTGTGTGTGTGTGTGTGTGTGTGTGTGTGTGTGTGTGTGTGTGTGTGTGTGTGTGTGTGTGTGTGTGTGTGTGTGTGTGTGTGTGTGTGTGTGTGTGTGTGTGTGTGTGTGTGTGTGTGTGTGTGTGTGTGTGTGTGTGTGTGTGTGTGTGTGTGTGTGTGTGTGTGTGTGTGTGTGTGTGTGTGTGTGTGTGTGTGTGTGTGTGTGTGTGTGTGTGTGTGTGTGTGTGTGTGTGTGTGTGTGTGTGTGTGTGTGTGTGTGTGTGTGTGTGTGCTGTGTGTGTGTGTGTGTGTGTGTGTGTGTGTGTGTGTGTGTGTGTGTGTGTGTGTGTGTGTGTGTGTGTGTGTGTGTGTGTGTGTGTGTGTGTGTGTGTGTGTGTGTGTGTGTGTGTGTGTGTGTGTGTGTGTGTGTGTGTGTGTGTGTGTGTGTGTGTGTGTGTGTGTGTGTGTGTGTGTGTGTGTGTGTGTGTGTGTGTGTGTGTGTGTGTGTGTGTGTGTGTGTGTGTGTGTGTGTGTGTGTGTGTGTGTGTGTGTGTGTGTGTGTGTGTGTGTGTGTGTGTGTGTGTGTGTGTGTGTGTGTGTGTGTGTGTGTGTGTGTGTGTGTGTGTGTGTGTGTGTGTGTGTGTGTGTGTGTGTGTGTGTGTGTGTGTGTGTGTGTGTGTGTGTGTGTGTGTGTGTGTGTGTGTGTAGCGGGGGGGGGGGGCAAACTTATGGTTTCCCCCATAAACAGGCTCCAAGAAGTTAGTTCGATTGTTTTCTTTTTGACCAAAAAAACGACCGAGTGCCCCCAGCTCCCAGCCAGCACGAGGGTCCCTCTACTGACTGACAGAAGGTCCTCAGTTGGCCTGAGGGGGCCTGAGGTTGGCCTGAGGGGCCCTCAGAAGGCCTGAGACTTCAACATGGACGTGTCCGACGTTTTTTGCGACCATTTAGAGTCCCTGCAAAATACAGTGGCCTAAATCCGAGGATATACCATTTCGCGCCTTTTTTTGGTGGAGGGGGGAGGGGGGTGGGGCTTTGGACGAGGGGATCCCCCTGGGTTTCTTTGCCCTCTCATCAGAAAATATCTTCCGCCGCCACTGCCCAGCTGTAAGGTATTCATCTCGAACCAATATCAGTGATCGAAGAGGGTGAACTCGACGAAATGTGAGGGTCCAGTTATCCTTGTTGCCCGCTCCCCCCAGGTTAAAAAGTGGAGCATATGTCCCCCCGCCACCTTCCCTACGCGGGGTCGTGAACTAATAGTTATTCTGCCAACTTCACCTCATTCATCTCACACCATCTCACACCAATGTCAGTGATCGATGAGGGATAAATCACTCCAAAGTGAGGGGGCCAGTTATCATTATTGCCCCTCCCCCCCAGTCTCCACTCGCCCCTACACCTATGATTGTGAAGTTGCGAATGAATCATTACTCTGCCAACTTTAAGGAAATCATATCGAACCAATATCAGCGATTGAATAATTATAAAACGCTCAAAAGTAGGGAGCAGTTAATAGGTATTGTTGGATCCCCAGCGTAAAAAGTCGGGTCTTGGCCTCCCCGGCCCCCCGGTTCTTACGCTTATGGGTCATGGTATTGCGGGGTTGTGAATTCATTATTATTTTCGCAACTTTAAAGCATTCATATCGAACCAATATCAGTGATCGAAGAAGAAGAAATCGTTCAAATGTGGCAGGCCAGTTAACATTGCTGCCCCCCCCCCCCCCCCAGCCTGAAAAGTGTGTGGGGGGGGGACATGGTCCCCACGCCCCCCGCCGTTCCTACGTCTATGATCACCATATCCGTCTCGGGGGTCGCCGTGGTCGGGGTCTGGGGACACGGCAGACACCTGACTGAAGATTGAGTGTGTGCTAATATCACGTTACCGGCTAATATCACGTTACCGGCTAATGTGATCAGACTCAAATCTTGTAAGCGAATAATGCCTCACGAGTGCAATACATATAGGATTGGTGGTGCCACCTGGCGAGAGTGATTGCTGCTGCCGCCTACCGGCTCCACCTGAGGACTGTTATCAGCGTCCCCTACAGGTAGTGCGGACCGGGAGCTTATCAGTGGTCTCAGAGCTTCTCAGTGGTAAGTAGGCATTGGGCAGGGAAGCTGCTCGTCTTTGTTTACTCCAAGCTCTTCTAGTTAAGCAGTGACCCTGCTCGTCTTTCTTTACTCCAAGCCCTTCTAGTTAAGAGCTGTCACTTTTGAGCAAACATGAGTGATTGGTGGGCCGACGAAGTCTACGGGGTTGTTTGAGCCTGATATTTATATTTATTGTGGTTTCATGGGCTTTGTAAACTATCAAAAGTCGATCGATTTTGTGGGTATAAAATGCACCGCTCAGAATGATAATTTGGAGAGTAAGTGAACTGGGAATTCACTTTCGAACTTATTACCTCTCTAGAGATTTAGAGCTCATCCCGAGTCATTTGCGTACGATACTATATCCTAATAAATGATTTAAAGACAACATTGTTGAACTATATAGGATGAATAATCTACAGAGACCGTATCTTTTAGTTCACGAAAACAAAATTTGGCATACATGTGTATTACACAGTTGTCACTTGGTCCTGATCAGTGGACTAGCTCCTCTGCGCCCAAGCGATCCGCCAGACGCACGCGCTTTGGCAGCCCGTTCATCATTTTTGGCGGGACGAATGGATCGAGTTTCCTCACACAGCTCCTGCTACGGGCACGTAGCAGTGATACGGGCTCGTAGCAGTGATACGGGCTCGTAGCAGTGATACGGGCTCGTAGCAGTGATACGGGCTCGTAGCAGTGATACGGGCTCGTAGCAGTGATACGGGCTCGTAACAGTGATGCGGGCTCGTAGCAGTGATACGGGCTCGTAGCAGTGATACGGGCTCGTAGCAGTGATACGGGCTCGTAGCAGTGATACGGGCTCGTAGCCGTGATACGGGCTCGTAGGAGTGATACGGGCTCGTAGCAGTGATACGGGCTCGTAGCCGTGATACGGGCTCGTAGCAGTGATACGGGCTCGTAGCAGTGATACGGGCTCGTAACAGTGATACGGGCTCGTAGCAGTGAGACGGGCTCGTAACAGTGATGCGGGCTCGTTAGTCTTTTGTGGGTGCCAGACGGACATGCTGAGGAGGGCTTCTAAAGAGATGAAAAAACACGGTGAATAACTAGGGTGTAGACAAAAACTGGAGACGAACTTTACTGTTGTCATGATAACATCAGAGAGCTCCGCAATTAACGTGTAATCCAAAACATGGCACTAGTTTACCAACGGAGGCAGTATCAAACGTCGCGTGGTACCTCTGTAGGTATCGCCAGCCGTGCCCTGTCCGCTCCTTCCAGCCTCAGCCGGTGGTGCCTACCCCGGTCCAGCGGCAATACAAGGCGGAATGATCCCCAGTGGGGGAGTATATCGGCGCGTGCAGCATGGAGGGGAGGATGGCCTCGTGCCTCGTGTCCCGGTTTCGGAACCAGGCAGACACCAGTGTCATAAAGCAAAACCACCGAAACTACGCAGCATTGCGTCGACTTTATGTCACAATTGGTTCAGGGTAGGTAATCAATTTTTGTTTGTATTGCAGTGTTCGCCACGGGCCCACCAATCCCAGCCCGGCCCAGACCCGGTCAAATTCATAACATTGAAGCCCAGGCCCGGTTCGGCCCGTTCAGATTAAGCATATAATTATTTTTACAAAATTTGCAATCATTATCCTAGCATATTTACTTGTATACTATAAATGTGAAACAATGAACCAACTATGCTAACCAAAAAAAGCCACAGCTACAGCAACAGTGTGTCGCTGTGTAAGTGAACTGCTGGTTAAAATATGTTTAAGCTGACCTGAGCTTGCGCGCACTACTTCAAAATTATCAGCTCAGGCCCGTCCAGAGCCCGGTGATTTCCTTAAAGTTGAGGCCCGGCCCAGGCCCGGCCCATAGGGACAGCCCGGCCCGTGGCGAACTCAGTTGTATTGAAACACTCTCCAAAATGAATTTCCTCTCTATATTATTTTGATATTTTGTCCGCAGACATTTGCCAAACAAAAAACTAACACATTGGCCCAATTAAATCGCCTCCTTGGGTCAAGAGAATAAGCAAGGCGGCTTGCTGTGTGACTGTTGGGTCCAGCTGTTCTTTCTCGAATACTCAGCTTCCAGTTGGCTGAGGCTGACACGTGCCCCAGTCGGGGCCGATGGGGAGAACAGTGGCAGATCAGGAGGGGAGGAGGAGGCAGGGCGGGAGGGGGAGGCAGGGCGGGGAGGGGGAGGAAGCGCGGGAGGGGGGGGGAGGCAGGGCAGGGCGGGTCGTTCGAACAACGGCACCCTAAATCAGACGGCGGCGCGATGGGCTCTCAATTGGTAGCAGAGAGAAGGCGCCTTCTGATGGTGATTTGTCGGTGGCGCTATTCGAGCCAACCGGACACCATGGCTCCCCTCCTCTCCCTCCCCCTGGGCCAGTCTACAGGGGCGGCGCCACATATTTTTGTCATGGGGGAAGTCAAAATGTAGGGGGCTTCCATTTTAGAGGGGGCCTCCATTTGAAAAGGGGCCTTTGGCCTCCATAGGGCTCCCTTCACTTCCCCTCTGGTTTCCAGAGGGCCGCTTCTGGACTTCAGGGGCACCTCTAACCTCTATAGGACCCCCTCTGGCCTACAGGGGCCCCTGGTCTTTGACCTCCAGAGGGGCTCTCTGGCTTCCAGAGTGCCTCCTCTGGCCTTCAGTGGTCTTTCTGACCTCCAAAGGACCCCTCTGGCATCCAGGCGCCCACTTATGACCTCCATAGGTCCCCTCTGACTTCCCTCTGGCTTCCAGATGGTCTCATCTGGCCTTCAAATGCTCCTTCTGACAGCCATAGGACCCCCTCTCGCTTCAAGGGGCAACTGTGACCTCCGTGATGGGGCCTGCGAGATGGGGCCTCTTTGAAGCATGGGGGGACTCCTTAAATGACAGGGGGGGCAAAAAGATAGGTTTGCCCCCCTCCCCCTGTCCGACGACAGGGGGGGGGGGGGGGACTGCCCCTCTTTCCCCCCCCCCCCCCGCCCCGGTGGCGTCGCCGCTGCCCGTCTGACGTACATGCAGCGGTCATCTCGGAGTCCGCGTCAGTACTGAGTCAGAGGTTAGGTCAGCTGGGCCGCTGACAGTACTGAGTCAGAGGTTAGGTCAGCTGGGCCGCTGACAGTACTGAGTCAGAGGTTAGGTCAGCTGGGCCGCTGTCAGTACTGAGTCAGAGGTTAGGTCAGCTGGGCCGCTGTCAGTACTGAGTCAGAGGTTAGGTCAGCTGGGCCGCTGTCAGTACTGAGTCAGAGGTTAGGTCAGCTGGGCCGCTGACAGTACTGAGTCAGAGGTTAGGTCAGCTGGGCCGCTGTCAGTACTGAGTCAGAGGTTAGGTCAGCTGGGCCGCTGTCAGTACTGAGTCAGAGGTTAGGTCAGCTGGGCCGCTGACAGTACTGAGTCAGAGGTTAGGTCAGCTGGGCCGCTGACAGTACTGAGTCAGAGGTTAGGTCAGCTGGGCCGCTGTCAGTACTGAGTCAGAGGTTAGGTCAGCTGGGCCGCTGACAGTACTGAGTCAGAGGTTAGGTCAGCTGGGCCGCTGTCAGTACTGAGTCAGAGGTTAGGTCAGCTGGGCCGCTGACAGTTCACTGGCCACTGACGGGCCAGGGAAAACAGAATGAAACTATTGTGACAATCACAAGCATGGGCGCTATATCATCTAAGCTAAAAGGATTGATTCACCTATTTGAGCTGGTTTAAATGAGACCGTTTGTTTCTCTAAATGTTGACATTTGACAGTTGACAGGCTGTCAATCAATAAGTGGAGTGGAGTACGTGAAGGTATCAAACAGAAGAACCGAAATACTTCCCACTGAAACTAACCTGTTAAAGGGACTATCCCACCTTAACATTATATTTCAGTTGAGATAGACATTTTGATGGCGTGGCGTTGAAATTAAGTATGGTAGCAGTTAAAACAACCACAATGATCTAATCAAAAAGATATTCGAGTTTTATTTTGACATCTGTAAAAAATAAGGCCCATGTGTATTTGAATAGGGCCTCTAAACCGACAGCGTCGTCTCTCTTTACCCAACTGGTAATGATAGTCGACTTGTTTTAAAGTGAACCTTGGAGATATTTGCTACGTTTCAATTTTTTTTTTTAATAATAAATTTAGTCCGAATGTTTTTGAATGGATGGATTTCAGAAGTCAGACCCCGCGCTAAGCATAGCTTGTTGCGCAGGCCCAGACCCCACCACCCGATCAAGCAATTCCTGGCGTCCGGCAGAATTTAGAAGCGAAAGTTTGACGTGCCCGAAATACCTGGACACGGCCCGCCCCGCCCTCTGACGTCACCTGACCTTGAGTGCGACCGCTGTCACAGGCCATCCCAGTCAGGGGCAAATAGCGAGCGCCGAAGCGACTCGAACCCGGGCTGCCACTATCGGGTGAGGTCAGAAGTCCGGCGCTCTCCCAACTGAGCTACAGGGGCGGTTCAATGGTTTGATAGTTGGTTTGTTTTGTATTCAAAGCGCCAGAATTGTCTCGAAATAATTGTGCCCATAATTTGGCAGCGTAAAGGATTTCTGTGTGGTGTTCTCTAGAGCTCAATATGACGTCATCAACCCAAATATTAAAACTTAACTTTTTATTAAATTGAGCACTGTTTGCGAGAAACAAATGTCATACTCGGGTTCGGCAGCAATTACGTCATATTGTGCACCACAAGCGGCGTACATTTGACAACTTTTGGGAAGGTGGCACAGTCTCTTTAACCCGCGCCGTGCCGGGGAAGGTGGGGGGGGGGGGGGGGGGCGTTTAAACGCCCCCCTACGGGGATAGCGGAAAAACGGCGCCGCGCAGTGCCGCTGTTTTTCGCACAGCTGTTCGAGCATCAATTGCCCACATTATGTGCAGCAAATATTGACCTTGAGTCATATCCGTTCACGTCACCATACCAGGTCACGTGACCCCCCAAAAAGTTTGCGGTCGTACCACAGCCACAGTTTTTTTGCCGATCGGTTTCAAACTTACAGGATTTAATAAGGTCGAATATCTAAGATTTTGAAGACCAACAATTCGAATATCTGATATTTTGCATATCGGTGACCTAAGGTTGGGTCAATTTCGTGACCTCCCCATTATAAGTCAATGGGGAAACATTCAAATGCTTCTTTTTCCGCGGACACGCATGGTATCAGTCCACTTCCTCATGCATCATGTTATCGTAGGCTATTCTAGTTGACCCAGTTGCAATTTTTGTTCATTGACCCTCACAGGGTCAGCCGAGGTCATCTGAGGTCACGAACACTTGTTTGTCAATAACTCTCGATAGAATGAAGATAAACAAGTGAAACTGGCACCAATGTGTTTGTCTCGTCGAGACACGTCTCTCAATGTGCAACATGACCTACTTGGATCACCACTTGACCTTGACCTGAGGTCAAATTTATAAGTTGACCTAAACTGGTCAACATGAATGTGGTTCGAAGCGCCTTGACGAGACAAAGACGATGGTGTCAAAATCATTGTTTTATATTTATTAGGTAAAACGTTATTTGCGAACAACGTTTTGCCAAAATCACTTTTTTGACCTTTGATGACCTATGGACAGAAGCGCAGCCAGACCTTCAGAAAAGGGGGCAAGCCAGTTATGGTGGAGCCCCCCCCCCCCCCCCCCCCCAAAAAAAAAAAAAAAAAAAATATATATATATATATACCCCTGGATATGAAAACTCTACGGATTTCGGCCACTTTATTTTGCGAGGTCACCTTTTTAAATATATTTTTTATCTCAAGTTTTGATGAGCTGGATTGGACCAGGACCCTCGGTATGCATTGTACTGAGTGCATTACTAATTTGTATTGTTCCGTACAGGAGATAAAACCTATATTAGCTGACAAATATTGCAGCACACACTCTCATGAGTGGGAAATTGTTAAATTGTTTTGTACTACCCAGGGGCGTCGCCGATAATTTTTGAGTGTGTAGGGTGAGGTCGGCTGAAATGACGAAAAAATGTGAAATATTTACGGGTTTGCCTGATAAAACCCAGAAATATACGCGGTGGGCCTTGTAGAGGATAAGAAGCTACAAATGTTATTAATTCAATTCAGCGTTACGACGAACCGAATATGATGACGATGGCTTCGTTATGACGATGGCCACCGCCGCGAAGCGGCGTGAATTTGTATTTTAGCTCGTGGATTAAAAAAAAAAATATTGGAACCAGGCCGTGAATGGAGCCAAGCCTCAGGCAATCCCTTTTCCTGGTTGCAAATCTTGGTATGATGCAAAATATTGAAATGAAGGTAGGTTTGCAAATACATTAGCCTCGGATAGCAAATCACGATGACCGGTTGCAGTCAGCGCTCAATAGTACATATGATAATAATGACCGCATACATACACCGAATGTATGTACCGAACTGTAACAAACAACTGGTAACAGTGCAAATGGTTTGAAAGCAGCAAGAGGCAGAACGACTTTTCCGCGCATAAATGTTCCCTGAGGATCTGGAGGACCCTGGGGGGGGGGGGGAGATGTCATGGGGAGATGGTCCTGGCCTGGTCCCGCTATTAGCTCTTCGGTCCAGCAAGTTGGGCACCACTGGAGCAGCTTCCGGGTGCCGATGTCCGCGTCTTTGCGTTCGCGTCGCCTTTTTTGGAACTCGGTAGACTAGCTAAACATGTAGCCCGCTTGGAAGTTAATATTTGATGACACTGGCGGATCCAGGGGGGGGGATGTGACAGGGGCAAAAGCCCCCCCCCCCCCTCCCACGCTCGACGGGGGCGACAATAGAAATTATCCCCCCCCCAAAAAAAAAAATCCGCTGAAACTGGCGATGAAAAATGGGTACTGACTGCGAAAACAAACTTTTTGCGACAAAAAAAAATCCTCGTTCGTGTTTCCTCTATTTTGTACCATTTTGGTAGCAGGAGGGAAAGTGGCGCGTGCATATTTGGAAATGTCGAATACAAAATCCAGACCCATCATACTTAAGTAGCCATAAGTCAGCCAAAACTAAAGATATTGCTTTGAAATTCGGTTTGAGTATTGTCTATACTTCGTTCTCCAATATATATTCCGGTTTTTTAATATGTTTGGAAATTTTGATTTTGTGGATTTTTTCTCCAATTTATTTGTCGTCATAAAATCATATAAAATATCAAATCATATGAAAAAGCCGGCATATATATTGGATAACTAAGTATGGACGATGCCCAAACCAAATGTCTAAGCAATATCTTGAGTGTTGACTGACTTATGGCTCCCTAAGCAGTAGCGTACGCAGAAATTAACAAACGACCAGGTTATTGCCTTGAGGGGCGCCACCCGATCGACAGGGCCGCCACCAATATTGGCGACATTTTGCAGGAGGGGGGGGGGGGGTGGTCTCCTTCCACACCGTGCGGAAGGAGAGTCACTGGCTGGAGGGACGCCGTCACTCGCCGAACAGGGGCAGTCACTAGTCGCAGGGGCGCCGTCACTCGCCGGAGGGGCGCCGTCACTCGCCGGAGGGGCGCCGTCACTCGCCGAACAGGGGCAGTCACTAGTCGGAGGGGCGCCGTCACTCACCGGAGGGGCGCCGTCACTAGCCGGAGAGGCGCCGTCACTCGCCGGAGGGGCGTGGTCACTGGCCGGAGGGGCGCCGTCACTGGTCTGAGGGGCGCCTTCACTGGCCGGAGGGGGCGCCGTCACTGGCCGGAGGGGCGCTGTCACGGGCCGGAGAGGCTGCTTGCTCGAGAGAGGCCCCTGGGCAGGCTCTAATGGCCCCTGAGCAGGTTCGAGAGGCCCCTGAACAGACACAATGGGCCCCTGGGCATTGGGAAAGCTCGAGAGGCCCCTGAGCAGACTCTAATGGCCCCTGGGCAGGCTCGAGAGGCCCCTGGACAGACTCAATGGGCCCCTGGACATGCTTGAGAGGCCCCTGGGCCGGTTTTGGGGCTCCTGAGTGGGCTCAATGGGCCTCTGGACATGCTCGAGATGCCCCTGGACAGGTTTTCGGGCCCCTAAGTGGGCTCAGTGGGCCCCTGTACATGCTCGAGAGGCCCCTGTGCAGTTTTTTGGGCCCCTGGGTGCGCAATGGGCCCTGAACATGCCCACGAGGCCCCCTGGGTTAGCTTCGAAAGTGTCTTTTTTTATTGCATTTCCTCATGAGGCACAACGATATCGTGAGGGTTCAGATTCGGGCACATATAGGAGCCGTCAGACGCCAACATCGCACAGCTGACAACATCCCAGCACGACAGAATTGACAGGCTGAACGATCTGTACCCAACCTAGCAATGACAACACAACAATATCAGACAGCTAATACTAACGTGTACCCTAACATTTCACTTCCATCAGCTATCATCCGATACACCAAAACCATCCGATACACCAGAACCATCCGATACACCAGAATTATCCGATACACCAGAATCATCCGATATACCAGAATCATCCGATATACCAGAATCATCCGATACACCAGAATCATCCGATATACCAGAATCATCCGATACACCAAAACCATCCGATACACCAGAACCATCCGATACACCAGAACTATCCGATACACCAGAACCATCCGATACACCAGAACCACCCGATACACCAGAACCACCCGATACACCAGAACCATCCGATACACCAGAATTATCCGATACACCAGAACCATCCGATACACCAGAATGATCCGATACCCCAGAATGATCCGATACACCAGAATCATCCGATATACCAGAATCATCCGATACACCAGAATCATCCGATATACCAGAATCATCCGATACACCAGAACTATCCGATACCACCAGAATTATCCGATACACCAGAATCATCCGATATACCAGAATCATCCGATACACCAGAATCATCCGATACACCAGAACCATCCGATACACCAGAATTATCCGATACACCAGAACCATCCGATACACCAGAACCATCCGATACACCAGAACTATCCGATACACCAGAACCATCCGATACACCAGAACCACCCGATACACCAGAACCACCCGATACACCAGAACCATCCGATACACCAGACCCATCCGATACACCAGAACCATCCGATACACCAGAATCATCCGATACACCAGAATCATCCGATACACCAGACTCATCCGATATACCAGAATCATCCGATACACCAGAATCATCCGATATACCAGAACTATCCGATACACCAGAACCATCCGATACACCAGACCCATCCGATACACCAGAACTATCCGATACACCAGAACCATCCGATACACCAGAACCATCCGATACATCAGAATCATCCGATACACCAGAATGATCCGATACACCAGAATCATTCGATATACCAGAATCATCCGATACACCAGAACCATCCGATACACCAGAACCATCCGATACACCAGAACCATCCGATACACCAGAACCATCCAAAAATGACGTGCTATATAGCCTACTTGACAGCGGACTGACAGTTGGCACTGCAGGCAACCAAGCCTTGCCAACCCTCGCTAACAGCGGGACCCGATGTCCCGCTGTGTTCTGCTGATGACCCGACAGCAGACCACAGATGTCAATACACAGAGAACCTCTTCTCAGAGGACCACTTCAGCGCCAGGAACGACTCGAAGCTACCGCAGGCCCTTCAGTGTCTCTCAGGGCCCTTGACATACACCAGTGACCCCTCGCCTGGTTTGAAGGCTCCTCTGTGGCTTTTAAAAGCCATTTAGCTAATGCAAATAGTATCTGGGCCAATCTCGGTGGGGCCCCTGTGACCCGTAATGGAGGGGGGGGGGGGGGGGGGGGGGTTGCCTTCCCTTGCCCCCCCCCCCTGGCTGCTCTCCTGCCTCTGGAGCCTAAACTATTGACCTGATGTAACATTTGAGGACACCTTAGCGATTGCATGTCAAGAGCTTTCGATTGTTTTTTTTTGTATTCTTCTGTTTATTCCTAGCTATCATAGTTCCGGAGATATTTTGAGGTTTCTGGAGCGATGTCCTAAAACTGGAAAATCTGACCTATGATGACCTCTGGTGACGTCAATATTGACCTGAGCCAATAAATAGCCGAAATAGTTTCGAAGTGTTTTTTTTTTGCCGAGCTTTCGAATGGTGTTTAAGGTTTATTTTTGTGTACGTCCCATAGGAGCCGAGTTCGAGGGGGGCGCCGAAATGCCCCCCCCCCCCCCGCCGGCACGGGAAGGTGGCGCCGAGCACCAGCACGGCGCGGGATAAGATTCCATCTATCCTTCATCCTCTGCACAAGGAACGGGAGTAAAATTGGTGAAATGTGCGTGGACTAGCAAAATAATAGTTTGCCACCTAACGTTTATTTTGGCTATTACAAACAAAAAATAAAAATGCGTTCACATTCGTTGACGTGATACATGCAAAAGCAAAATATTTTTGAAAAATGGCAAACATTCATTACAACTTGTAATGAATGTTTGCAACTTTTCAAAAATACTCCGGGACTTGTGTTGATCATGACCTAAATATATACCTGCCTACCTTTCGTATGCTGTTTTTTCACGCAATTGTTTAATCAGGTTATCGTAAGTATGGGGCAAGTCTCCGCCGCTATTTTTCCTTTCCTGTGTTTTCTCCCAGTTACTTCAGCAGCGACCACCAGAACACCGATTTTTTTTTTCTCGGAACATTTCTAGCAACAAAGAAAGAAGGTCTTCTGTATCTGTATGGTTCTGTGTTAATCACTGTCGCTCATAGTAACCGACATACCGGCTCGAGGGTGCTCGCGGGGCATCATTGCGCTGTTGTGTTTATGAAGGCTATAAAGGGGGACGAGGGTATCGGCTATAAAGGGGGACGAGGGCATCGTAAACGGAAAACGGTGGCCTTGACCAGCGCAGAAATGCATGAGCAGCACCAAAAAGACAGCTGGTTAAGTACGTGAGGAATACGTAACCATTTGGCTAAACGGCGAAACATACGTTTTTCAGGCATTCTTGTTTAAATAGAATTGTTTCAACGTTCTCTGTTATTTAATGAGCATGATCACCAAATTACATTTTTGCTTAGACTAGGGTAACACAAATATGCCTTAGTACCGTGGAAATAATATCGCCCGTATACGGTATAAACTTCTTACCAAATACGTACAGCTCCCTATCTTTAAAATGGTAACATACTGAATGTGGGCATAGGTCATGACATATTGGTGAACAATCTCGTCTTGACAATATGTTTCATGTGTCAATATGTGTCATGTGTCATACAAATTGGACCTGAAAATAAATTCTGGTGCATTTTTTCGAGCACTTCAAGTGCTTTAGTTGTTGTGATGAGATGATAATACAAATTGATAAGCTTGTGCAACTCGTGAGTTACGATCCCAACATACCCTGATTAGTCAGACACTTAACTGCTGTCTGCTTACTGCAAGGTTGTGCTCCAGAAAGTCCCACACAATCACAACACAAAATCCACAAAGGCCGCACATCGGTGTGTGTGTGTGTGTGTGTGTGTGTGTGTGTGTGTGTGTGTGTGTGTGTGTGTGTGTGTGTGTGTGTGTGTGTGTGTGTGTGTGTGTGTGTGTGTGTGTGTGTGTGTGTGTGTGTGTGTGTGTGTGTGTGTGTGTGTGTGTGTGTGTGTGTGTGTGTGTGTGTGTGTGTGCGTGCGTGCGTGCGTGCGTGCGTGCGTGCGTGCGTGCGTGCGTGCGTGCGTGCGTGCGTGCGTGCGTGCGTGCGTGCGTGCGTGCGTGCGTGCGTGCGTGCGTGCGTGCGTGCGTGCGTGCGTGCGTGCGTGCGTGCGTGCGTGCGTGCGTGCGGGCGGGCGGGCGGGCGGGCGGGCGGGCGTGCGTGCGTGCGTGCGTGCGTGCGTGCGTGCGTGCGTGCGTGCGTGCGTGCGTGCGTGCGTGCGTGCGTGCGTGCGTGCGTGTGTGTGTGTGTGTGTGTGTGTGTGTGTGTGTGTGTGTGTGTGTGTGTGTGTGTGTGTGTGTGTGTGTGTGTGTGTGTGTGTGTGTGTGTGTGTGTGTGTGTGTGTGTGTGTGTGTGTGTGTGTGTGTGTGTGTGTGTGTGTGTGTGTGTGTGTGTGTGTGTGTGTGTGTGTGTGTGTGTGTGTGTGTGTGTGTGTGTGTGTGTTTGTGTGTGTGTGTTTCCAGTTTCGGGAGGGCTGGTCTGCGTCAGGCGAGTTGGAGTCTCATCAGATCAATACCCTGAGGGTCGGCTGCCCCGCCTGCCCACGCCGGCCGCCATCAGTGACTCAGAGGGGCGCGGTCCTGTGCCCGTGGGGAGCCGAGCTCTCCGCCGCCGGTCCGTTCCATTCGGTGTTACCCACAGCCTGGGAGGTGCAGCGAAACTACGCAGCCTTCACTTGCCTTCAGATATGTGCATGGATCCCAGGGAAGGATCTATGATCCCATTGAACCCCACGACAAAAATACAATGTTTGATCTTTGATCCGGTTGGTCCCACAGCAAAATATAAGGTTGGATCTATAGTCCCAGTGTATTGTTTGGATACCACTCACAAGACGTATCTGCCTTTCATGAACTGACCCGCTAAGGCAAGCAGACATGTGCATGGATCCCAAAAATGGATCCCGGGATCTGATCCCAGTGATCTGGATCCGGAATCCACTGAGATTATAGATCCACCCTCTCAGTTTGCCGTTGGATCTATTGAATGAGGCACGCACAATGCTCGTCTACCTCAACCTATAGACCGCCACTGTGGACCGATGTGGCTGTTCACAGCAGTACTGTCGCCCCGCAGCACTGTCGCAGTACTGTCGCCCCGCAGCACGTTGGTTCATCTCACTACCGCCCACTGAGCTCTGTGGAGCACTCCAAACGTACGGCAGCCCTGTGCAGAGCACACCAAACGTACGGCAGCCCTGTGGAGCACTCCAAACGTACGGCAGCCCTGTGCAGAGCACACCAAACGTACGGCAGCCCTGTACAGAGCACACCAAACGTACGGCAGCCCTGTGGAGCACTCCAAACGTACGGCAGCCCTGTGCAGAGCACACCAAACGTATGGCAGCCCTGTGCAGAGCACACCAAACGTACGGCAGCCCTGTGGAGCACTCCAAACGTACGGCAGCCCTGTGCAGAGCACACCAAACGTACGGTACGAGTCCGTCTAATGCTGGTCCGATCAGGCGAGAGCACCCCCCGTAAGCCGACATGGTCCCACCCTCCCCCCCCCTCCCGGCGGGAAATGGCATTGTTTGTCGCGCGTCTAGTCTAAGCTGGTGGGACGGCCGGGATTGCAATACGGGCACCGCGGAGCGCGGACTGACAGGTCTGCCGGCAGCCACTGCCCCCAACAAGACATTGGCATACGTCGGGCACCGCGGACTGACAGGTCTGCCGGCAGCCACTGCCCCCAACAAGGCATTGGCATACGTCGGGCATGTCCTAACCAATGGGGACATTGCCACGGAACAAATCACAAAACATTTAAATAATTACTGTATGTTTTATAACTCATTGTAATGTTCTCAGTAGCGTACGTTCCCAGGATTCACTCCAGGGGGGGGGGGGCAATTTTTGCTCAGGGGAGCATAAAGTAGCCCCACAAAAATTCACCGGATTTGGCCACTGTATTTTTTAATGGGCTATATTTCTATCACCATTTTTCTCTTAAAAAAGAAGATACAAAATTATTATTTTGTCGACCAAAGGGGGCACGTACAGACCTTCAGGGGGAGGGGGAGGGGGGGGGGGGGGAATTGCATCGTTCCCCCTCCATTTGTGTACGCCTATGAATGTTCTTACATGATGACACACATCTGATTGTACTGCATTAAATAATTATTCAGCACATTTGAGCCCATATGAGTGCAGTTAGATTATTTATCGTGATGTATATTCGTGTTACATTCCCCAGTGTCCAATACCCTGGATATGCCTCTGCGCCAGCGCGCCGGCCCGAGTGACCGCCTGGGGCGCTGACCTCTCGGGTCAGCGCTGTCCGCTGTCCGCTCGCCCAATACGGTTCCCGCCCGGCACCGGTCGTGTCCGGGTGCGGTCCACGCAGAGCAGAACGATCATTAAGCAGAAGACACTGTAATACTTGATTAAATGTCCAAGCGATAATGCATCACCCTAAACGAAACATAACTGACAGGAGCAACATTCAGAAACAATCTGAGGTTCTTGGTCCTGACGATTCTGGAACGCACCATAACACCGACTAGTTCATCAAGATATATCGACAACTCTCATTATTTCACTCTAATCGAGCGCATTAGCCAGCCAAAATTCGCCTAGTGGTAAACAAACAACAACGCAGCCAGGATGGAAGTCACCCGCAGTTGTGTGTCGTTCCTGATGCGGCTGTGGCTATCCCCGCTATCTCCGCCCATGTGTGCGTGCGTGTGTGCTACCTGCACCACAGCAGTGTCCCACGGCCGGGTATAAGCCGCTGTCCCACGGCCGGGTATAAGCCGCTGTCCCACGGCCGGGTATAAGCCGCTGTCCCACGGCCGGGTATAAACCGCTGTGCCACGGTCGGGTATAAGCCGCTGTCCCACGGCCGGGTATAAGCCGCTGTCCCACGGCCGGGTATAAACCGCTGTCCCACGGTCGGGTATAAGCCGCTGTCCCACGGTCGGGTATAAGCCGCTGTCCCACGGTCGGGTATAAGCCGCTGTCCCACGGCCGGGTATAAGCCGCTGTCCCACGGCCGGGTATAAGCCGCTGTGCCACGGCCGGGTATAAGCCACTGTCCCACGGCCGGGTATAAGCCGCTGTGCCACGGTCGGGTATAAGCCGCTGTGCCACGGCCGGGTATAAGCCGCTGTGCCACGGTCGGGTATAAGCCGCTGTGCCACGGTCGGGTATAAGCCGCTGTGCCACGGTCGGGTATAAGCCGCTGTCCCACGGCCGGGTATAAGCCGCGTAACGCCGACCACAGCGCCGGCAGACTGCACCTCCGGATTTGCATCTTATATCGTCGATCGGGCCGCCGGCGACCTGAGCCAGGCTGGTCACTGGGCTGGCAGGCGGAGATATTTGGAATAACCCGCCGAAATATCGCCAGATTCAGGCCGCCACCTGCCGCTAATGTCTGTGTTGCCTGCCACCGCTTTAGTTCAGCGACTCAGATCACTGGGACGGGTAAGACAATGTTTAGAAAGAAGCAGCAAAAACACGAAGAAGGTTGTGAGACGTTGTGCAATGCATGATTTATAATGCCTGTGGGCTTAAAATTGTACACTGGGGTTCATGCAGATTGCAGCAATGTCTAAAAATACAGTATTAGTTAGCTTAAACTATCATCACCATTTCAAACAGAAAAACGAACATCTAATTTACAATACAAATAGTGTTAATGTGGTGTCTATAAATACAGTATTTGTTAGCCCAAACTATCATCACCATTTCAAACATAAAAACGAACATCTAATCTCCAATACAAATGTTGTTAATGTGGGCTTAAATTCCAAACTGGGAACTAATCTAAAAACGATTATGTTATGCCAGCATTGTTATATTTCCAAATTACAGCTAACTTGTACTCACTAACTTGTTTCAGCTAGAAGCATTGGCGTTATACCTAGGCTTGTTGCAGATGAGGAGTTCCATGAATCTATTAGCTTTCTATTATCGATCCACTTCGTCCAAAGTCATAGGTATAAGCATATCACTTAACCCGCGCCACGCCGAGAGAGGGGGGGGGGGGGGCGTTTAGACGCCCCTAACGTTTTTCGAGGATAGCGAAAACACGGCGGCGCACAGCGCCGCCGTTTTTGGCACAGCTGTTCGAGCATCAATTGCCCACATTGTGTTAAACTTGTGACCTCGAGTCATCTCAGGGTCACCAGGCCCACTTGACCCATTTCCAAAACAAAAATTGCCGTCATACCACAGCCACAGTTTCTGGCCGATTTGTTTCAAACTTACAAGATTTAATTAGGTCATAGCTACCTATAATTCGTTAATCTCTGATTTTGTACATCGGTGACCTAAGGTCAGGTCAATTTCGTTACCCCCCCATTATAAGTCAATGGGAAATATTTAAATGCTTCCTATTCCGAGGATACGCATGATATCAGTCTAATTCCTTCTGGATAATTTTATCATAGGTTATTATTGATGATCCAGGTGTAATTTGTGTTCATTTTCAATTTCTACAGTCAGCCGAGGTCAACCGAGGTCACCAACACTTTGTTGTCAACAACTCTCGACAGAATGAAGATAGAGAAGTGAAACCGGCACCAATGTGTTTTCTCGTCGAAACACGTCTCAAAATATGCAACATGACCTACTTGGGTCACCACTTGACCTTGACCTGAGGTCAATTTATTAAGTTGACCTAACCTGGTCGACACAAATATGATTCGAAGCGTATTGACAAGATAAACACGATGGTGTCAACATTATTGCCTTGTCTTTACTGCCAAAACTGCCAAACTCACTGCCAAAAGTACCCCCTCAGATTCAAAAGCATCTTCTAACTCAGGGACGTGGGAACCGTGGGGGCAATGGGGGCAACTCGCCCCCCCCCAACTTTGGAGCAGGGGGGGGGGGGGGCGACGCCCCCCTTAACTTTTTACACGTTCACTCGACTCTGTATAAGAACAAGGGCATTGTCACCGGAGTTTTAACGACGGCGCGCAGCGCCGAGAAATTTGGCACAGCTGTTGGGAATCAATTACCCACACGGTGTTACTTTTTACCTCCAGTCATCTCAGGTCAGGTCACCAGGTCAAGTCAAGTGACTCCAACTCCAAACAAGTTTGCGGTCGTGCCATAGACAAAGTGATTGACCAAACGGTTTGAAACTCACATGATGTCATCAGGTGATAAGTACCTACAATTCGTAGATCTCGATTTTTATTTTATATCGGTGACCTAAGGTCAGGTATATTTCGTGACCTCTCCATTATAAGTCAATGGGAAAAAAATAAAAACACGTATAAATCCATATGAAATGGCTAAATTTGACACATTTTCACCAGATCCACCCTCTGGCGGATCCAGAATGGTGGTTGGGGGGGGGGACACGGGTTGGTTTGGGGGCCAAATCCCCAAAAGTCTCACACAATTCTGAAAACTCATCGGATTTCGTTTGCTTATATGCATTGATAGCTGATTTAAAACAAACTTTCCTTAGTAAAAGTTGCTTATATTTTCTTATATATCAGGGAATGTGTTAATTTTGCGCCAATTTCAGCCGGTTGGGGGGGGAGGGGGGGGGGGGGGGGGGGCAAGGGCCATTTTGCCCCCCCCCCCCACTGGATCAGCCAGTGGATCCACCACTCTTGTCTCAAATGCAAGTCCCTATGTCACATTTCCGTTCTTTTATCTCTACGAGGTCAACTCATGTGACCGCCCAGGTCACGTATGATTTAGAACAATGGAGTTTTCACCATTGTATTCGGCTTGTCGAGACAAATCAATTGATGTAAGAGTTGACCTTGACCTGACCTTGACCTGGTCTCAGGTCAGGCCAATTGTTGGATAGGACCTAACTAGGTCACCCAATATATCATTCGATGCGTATCGACGAGACAAATACAATGGTGAAATGTGTTTGACCTTATCGTGCTTCTGTCAAAAGTTATCCCTTAAAACCAATTCGTCATTTTGTTTAACACGCGCCCTGGAGTGGGGTGGCGAAATCCGCCCACCCCTCCGGTTCTTCAAGAATAGCGCAAAAACGGCGACGCGCAGCGCCGCCGTTTTTTGCACACCTGTTCAGAAATGGACTTCCCACATTATGTAAAATTCTTGGTCTTAGATCATCTCAGGTCA
>JAXIVJ010011491.1:27500-43442 GCA_036785665.1 Chirona hameri
ACATTTTTTTGTGTGCATAATTTAGCAATTTTAGCCGACACAGCGGCCGACACGTATGTCGGGTCTTGTTGAAATTGTGATACCATGGCGCGCCTCTGCCACCGGACCTGCGTGGCAAATTTCACGCACCTAGCTGCAACGGTTGTTGAGTTATTAGCCAATGTGTGTATGACCGTTACGTTATTTGATTTACACGTACGTACGCACGGACATCTTATAATTCATAATATACGATAAGATAAGATAAGATAAGATTAGTCCAAATCAACAAACTATTGTGGTATCTGTGTTATCTCCGCGCGTCAGCCGCGCCGCCGTGGCTCTTTTCCCATGGAGCTATGTGTATGAAATCAGACCGTGCCCTTTTGGACGATGTCATTTCGAAACTCAAAATGCGGTAAGATACTTGCATCGACATGTAGTGTTATTATTTTCTGACGGCCGTTGTGCAGGGAAATTATTACCCCCAGACATACCTACCATAACATCCATTTCTATATTAGGTATTCTATGCATCTTGGCTACTGACGTTTGCATCGCTTATTACGTCACTTGCTCCCTATGATTTTACAGTGCCGCTGCGGTTAAGCGGCCGTAAACGACCGTCCCTCTCCCCTCCACCCTACCCCCCCCCCTGTTCCAACTTAGGCTGGACCGCCGCCGGTGGAAAAGCACCCACTGGCATTTGGACAATTATCCACCTATGATCGTATACAATCCATCATACCCAAGACCACGAAAACCATCATTGACTTACATTTCCTTGAAGAAACAGCCTATATTAGTCTGCCTCTGCCTTTTCATTTGTCATCGATACAGTCACTTGATCACCGATAAAACTGACCAAACACTCAGCAACTGAGTTTCACTTCCCGACACCATGCAGCATACGCCTGTGATCTAGATTATTAATAATCCATTGATTGCAGCAATATTTTCATTTTCATAAAATTTGCTTTATAACTTTAGTGTTTAGAGAAAACAAATATATTTGGTTATATTTAATTCTACGAAGAATGTGCATTTTTTTAAAATAATTTGTAATTGTTAATACAGTTAATATTTGTTGAACTTGATTTGGAGGTCCAGTGGCGCATTACCGACATTTGACAATAAGCTGAATTTTCTCAATACCTTCAACCAAATCATCTTCCAATGCAAAAAATGCTGATGACGTCAAAGTAATACAGCTCTGAATTGGTGAAAGCCCTATATATGCATACCTCCTAGCGGCTAGCAGGTATGTATGCATATACCTATCAGATATCGCGATTTAAGGCAATTCAATTTATCCTTTCCAGTAATTTTCCTTCCTGTGTAAAAGATGCGCTTAAAATAATGGATGATTTTTCCTGTTATCTCTTATATTTTTGCATTGTCTTTATTTTTAACAAACAGCACGAGTCCATGGCCATATGGACTGTTATACCTATGCCGTGATATTTATGTCTAGATACCCAGAGGTTTCGTCTGATATTTGAGTTAAGTTTGTTTATTTGTTGGTGTTCAAAGCTACTTACGGAAAAAATGTTGGTTCGACACGGCTCGAAGTTTTAAATCGTATTTGTGGTTGTCCATGTGTGTGATTGGATAGAAGCCTCATTTTGAGTTTGTTTTAAAGGGATTATACGCGTTTTTCCCAGAATAATTTAGTTATATAGTAAAACGTACTTATACAGGTGGTAGAAGTCCCACGATAGCCACATTTTTCTGGAAATTACCTCTTCTGCACGTACGGACATTCCAAAGTGCGCTGTGATGCCACCGCGTATTTTCTGCCGGACCGGCTGAGGCAGAGTCAGTCATCTCTTTTATGCTAATAAAAACACCTCACTTATGGCATATTTCCGGTAAAATAAGCAATATTTGAAGGAAAATAAACTTGTTTTGTTCCAACGACACTAGCAGATACCTAGTTTTCCCATAAAATTCTATATTTTTCATGAATTTTCATGCCAAAAAATTATACGCCACCACCAAATTCTCAACGCCAAAGGCCAGAGATAAGAAAACCACAACACAAAACCTCAACGAACAGTGTGTAGTAATACAAAGTCCCGTCAGTTTTGAATTGCATAATAATTTTGTGATCCAGTGTAGGACTTGCAGATAATTCAAAACTCTAAAATTGATCTTAAGATAAAAGTGGTGGACAGTAGTGCCGATCAAGTACTCGTTATCTGATACTAGTCTCGAAACACGCCCAAGTTTTAACGCTGCTAATTGCTGAAATAATGGACTAAATGAGCATTGAGGTCCCTGTTATATGTATTAAACGTGTTTAAAGCTCATACAACTGCAAAAGAGTGCATTGACTTCCAGGACGGAAACCCGCATAATCCCTTTAAGTCCTCGAATGCAATACTGGGTTTGTCTTTAAAGCATGATATCATGTTAAGTTAGAAAGGCACCTATCTGGCTACTATTCTGCATTTTCAGACATGGCTAGGAATCTATTTGGATTGAAATGGTTTTATTATGATGCATTTATGTAAGAGCACTCCCATATTCTTATCAGTGAAAATTGTGATAAAGCTTGTCAAATATAAACGTAAAGCTGCTGGTGCTGGTGTTGTTGAGCGGTCAGGATTAGGCTAGGTAGGTAAGGCTTAATATTGTTTCTAAGAAATGTGTTAGATACTTTTTGCTGAGTTTCCAAGTTTGATTGTTGAACCAGTATCAAACCACTGTAAAGGCTTGTTACTAGTACTTACCAGTACAGTATCATTTACCATCATACATACCAGTCGTGTGCACCATCGGCATCACATGCTTTGCAAACATTTCATTTCAATGCATGCTGATTGGCAAGAGCTAAATATGTTATCTGTGTCTTGACTGTGATTCATTTTATGATAATCTGTCCAAGTTTGATTGTTGAACCAGTATCAAACCACTGTAAAGGCTTGTTGCTAGTACTTACCAGTACAGTATCATTTACCATCATACATACCAGTCGTGTGCACCATCGGCATCACATGCTTTGCAAACATTTCATTTCAATGCATGCTGATTGGCAAGAGCTAAATATGTTATCTGTGTCTTGACTGTGATTCATTTTATGATAATCTGTCTTAAAATAAGTTATGATATTATATTATACATCAAATCATGAATATTATTCAATAAAAGGTGGAACATTGGCCTGTAACTATTTTTTCCTGGTTGCTCAGGGTCTTTTTTTAGTTACAAATTATATGAAGACTTAATATATATATTTTACATACAGCTGATTTTATTGTGGGTGCCCATGGGTATTGTGGGTGCCTAATTCAACTTTGTGGGTGCCCAGGCACCTACAAAGAGATAGGAAACCACACCCATGCAGTGGAGCCTACACAACAGAGCCCTGTAGGTGTACAATAGACCCCTTTATGGCACACATTTTCAGCCTCCATCCCGTTCTAGCCCATTCAGCCAGACCCAAACCCGTTCCAATCCAAATCCAAATCCATAATTGATGGGACTCCCTTTCCCACCTGTTTCAGCATATTTCACTTTTTGTGGTGCTAAAAAAATGATATGGTCTGTCACAAACCCGTTCCAACCCATTACATTTCCAAAAATGGCCCCATTCCCACCCATTTACATCCCGTTCCATGGGTTCCATGGGAATTCCCATTCCATGAAAGGCTCTAGCCTACACTATGGGAACCTGAGATAAAATTTGAGGCCACCAAGTGGCATTGTGCATTGTGCAAGAGCTTTCTATTACTCTTTTCTGTTTGTTCCTAGATATCATAGTTCCCGAGATATTTGAGGGTGTTGGAAGCGAAGTCCTAAAACTGGAAAATCTGACCATTGATCACTTCTGGTGACCTCAATATTGACCTGACCTGAGCCACAAAATGACCGAAATAGTTTCAAAATTATTTTTGACGAGCTTTCTGTCAGTTTTTTCTTCGGTTTTTGTCTACATCCCAGCCAAGTTTGAAGGGGGCGTCTACCCCCCCCCCCCCCCCGGCACGGCGAAGGTGGCGCCGAGTACCGGCACGGCGCGGGTTAAAGGGAATGTTTCACCTTTCTGAAAGTTGTCAAATATACGCTGGTTGTAGTCGAAAATATGAAGTAAGTGCTGCTTAAGACGATGGTGATATTTTTGCTCTCGAAAAGTCACTTAAACTTGATACAAATTAAGTTTTAAAATTTGGGCTGATGACCTCATTATTGAGCTATAGACCGCCGCTGATTGGCTGACAAAGTGGCTGTCAGCCAATCAGCGGCTGCGCCGGCCTGGGTGCATTTTGCAAATGGTAAATTAAAATTATTAATAACGGTTAAATTTTGGGGAAAATGACCTTAGTAATTATAAACATTTCAATAACAGAACAGATAATGGGTATCTCAGTTCAAAACCAATACAAAGGTGAAACATTCCTTTTAAGGTACGTTGGATCGATTCCTAGAAATGTCTACGTTTGAATCACTGTTCACAGCCTTTCTGAAAATATTATCAAGGAAAGTGAAGGATCAGTAAAACATAGGCAAGTCGTGCCCATGTGTTGGAACAGATCCCATTTGAGTAAATGATTGTGTGACATGAACATATTGGCATGGCCTTCCAATTGTACAACACATTTCCTAAATAACAATTTTCCTTATTATTTGTTCAAAATATCAGCATGCATTGCTAGCTCTGCAGACTTCGTGCTGTGGAAAGTGCCACCCTGGCCGCGACACGGGGGCGGGGAGATGGGGGGGGGGGGGCGTGGTTGGGCGTGGCTGAATCGTGCCGGTCTCACTGCAGACTGGCTTGTACTTCAGCTCAGGAACCTGAGAATAGCGCTGATTATACTGACCACATATGACCTGCGTCTACAGCGCTGATTATACTGACCACATATGACCTGCGTCTACAGCGCTGATTATACTGACCACATATGACCTGCGTCTACAGCGCTGATTATGCTGACCACATATGACCTGCGTCTACAGCGCTGATTATACTGACCACATATGACCTGCGTCTACAGCGCTGATTATACTGACCACATATGACCTGCGTCTACAGCGCTGATTATACTGACCACATATGACCTGCGTCTACAAGGTCCGTATGTTCAAGGACTCGGAGTCTGAGACGCCTCATAGGAAACGCACAACACAGCTTGTCGATACAATATCATGGGAGCGTTTAAACGGTTGGCGCAACCGGTCTCCTCCACGTTCTCAATGAGCCACACTAGAGATATTTGGGATGCAAGAAGAGTTTAATTCAGGAAGTTGATTTCATCATCGATGTCGCAGCTCCAGTTCATTTAGCAGCGTGGAATTGCAAAGGTTCCCGGTACCAGAATAACTCATGATCAATACGGTCTTTTCGGTCTACGAGCAGCATTCAGCCAGCGTGCAGCCACAGTCGACATACATACAAGTCGTTCTGGATGGAGGCAAATAGTGAACATTTAAAATATAAATAATTCGGATACATCAACCAGGATCTGTCGATAGATAAATACATCGCTGAATATGGATTTTGACAGATTGTTCGTACAATAATAAACAAGGATGGACTGTTTTCATTGCAATGTCCACTGTCCAGTCATTTTACAATGCATTGTGAGCATTTTAATCATATTATGGAAGCAAGAGGGTTGTTTAGGTTCTCGCACATCCAAAAATGAGAGGGAATTTAGGAAAAGGAATCTGATCAGCCAACAATACTGTGCCGTTTCGATGTACGTTCTACAGCAACCTAACATTTTAATCTAACACTTGTATTGATTAAAACAAAATTACTTTCTTGCCAACTGTTGCAGTAACTGACTGTCACTTCGGCACAAGGGCGGATCCAGAATGGGTGGTTTGGGTCAGTTGAGGGGGGGGGGATCCCTAAAAGTCTCACACAACTCTGAAAACTCATCGGATTTCGCTTGCTTGTGCATCAATAAATGATTTAAAACGAACTTTCTTCAGTAAAAGTTGCTTAGATTGTATATTATCCCAGGAAATGTGTCAAATTTGCGCCGATTTCAGGTGGTGGTGGGGGGGGGGTGGCATGGCCCCGTGGCCCGCTCTGGATCTGCCCATGCTTCGGCATAAGGGACTTTATCTCACCGTAGATAGGTCGGTACTGTAAAAGGGAAGCTGATGTTTTACTCAGCAGGAACTACAAGCTCTACCTGATGGAAAGTTGTCGGTTGCCTTCAGGATTCGTGTCACTCCACCCTCGCTTTTGACAAGCTGGTACACTTCGCCTTTGCCAGAATTACTTTAGTTCTGTTGAGAATAAGGAACGCGTGCTATCAAAACGTACATTCGTGCGTGGTTTTGCGGTTATTTCTAACGAGAATGATGCCAAGACCTGAGTTTCGTCATTTTTAAGCATTTCGTGAATGACATAATTCAGCAAATTATTTCGTTATTAGCGATTTTATACCGTAATTACGGTATTAGCGATTTTATACGGTAATTACGGTAGCAGTCAGGTTAGCGATTTTATACCGTAATTACGGTATTAGCGATTTTATACCGTAATTACGGTAGCAGTCAGGTTAGCGATTTATACCGTAATTACGGTATTAGCGATTTTATACCGTAATTACGGTAGCAGTCAGGTTAGCGATTTATACCGTAATTACGGTATTAGCGATTTTATACGGTAATTGCGGTAGCAGTCAGGCTAGTATAGAACATGCCAACATCGGAACATGGCAGGTATCATTTGTTTAACTACTATGACAAAATAACAACACTGTCATTATACATATATAAGTTAACCCCATGATGGAGGAATCTCGTAGGGCAGTTAGAGCGGAAACATGCTAGGCATAGTTCACCTTCACGTCCTGCATTACACGACCGGAAGTAAATGTACCCTGTTATTGCCCACAAGCACAGTAAAACAAACACCTGTCAACGGGGTGGATCTTCACTGTGTAGGTATACTTCACTGTGCGTTCTTTAACGTGTTTCTCAAGGATGGCTATGAATAAATGTGGATGTCAGGTCTTCAAGTCTTCTAGTAAAGATTTTCACAAAGAAGCGCCTAACATCTTGATTAGCACGAAAGTTAAAATCTTAACCCTCGCCCTACGGGGGGGGGGGGGGCCTGACAGGCCCTGCGGTTTTTCTTGAATAACTTTTGACACATGCAGTGCATCTTGCTGAAATTGTCGGTAGCTGAGTTTACAAGAAATATACGTATGCTGAAGAAAAAAAATCGTTGAAATTGGTTGAGAAATTTGGGAAATAATGACATTTTGATGACGTCATGTTGGTAAAATTTTATAAATATTTGAAAAATCGTAGAAAACAGAGTTTCAAAGTAAATTGCAAACGCAAATTACCAAAGATACGAAATCGCATTCTCTTTAAAATGGCAATCTCGGATTTCCAAAATTTTGGGTTTTTGACCCCTATTTTTTTTTTTAATCCCCACAAAACCAATTTTTTTCTTCAGATATATGAAAAAACCCGAATATATGTGAGATAACTGAGTATGGACAATACCCACACCAAATTTCAAAGCAATATCTTTATTTTTGACTGAGTGATGGCTCCCTAAGTGTAAGAAACTGATGACGTCATTTTTAAAAATAGAGCTAAAACTGGTCTAGGAACATGCCTTTTTATTTACATTCATCAATTTCTCATTTTGAGGTTTTCTGAACAGCAAAATCGCTGTTCTGGACGTGGTAAATCCGAGGTCATTCACTTGACCTGGAAGGTCACCCGTTGACCTGAAACCTAAAAATCGCATACTGTTAGATTCCTCTCATGACAGGCAACATGCTGGTTCTAACCGCATTGCTCTAAGTTGCTTGGTTTGTAAATTAATAGGGGGGCCTGTCAGGGCGAAGGTAAAAAAAGCTCCCGTAGGACGAGGGTTAAGTTAACAGAAACTTGGCGCAATGCCCATGACTATCAAATGGCAGTGATATATAGCTAGAAGTGAGTTACAGTATGTGATGCCATGGACATAGAGCGAATATGTATATTTGTTTAATATATGCTTCATTTATCGTGCATTACTGCACCAGCTTAACCCTATTACTGTCAAGCTAAACAAAATACGAATCTGTCGGGGAGTGGAGGGGGAGGGGGGCTATTCGCCCCCCCCCCTTCGTATCTCGGAAACAGCTTAACCGATTATCTCCGTGAAAACAGCATTCGATTCCTTGGAGCATAAACTACATTACTATATTCATAAATATGCCAAATTTTGTCATGGGCGGATACAGGTAGCACAAAATGGGGGGGGGGGACATGCATTTTTAGATGACCTGGCATTGCCTGACATGACCTTTTTGGAATTTGGTAGTTTATAGAACATTTTGTGACGCTGATTTCAAATTTGGCACCCATTTAGCATAATTATGTGCTCATTCGCGATTCTAGCTCGATTAAATTCAAATTATACGCATTTACAATTTGGTTGAATTTTGGGTCATTGACATGATCTCAGAGGTCACCTAATGATCTAGGACCTTACAATCGGGTATCAATGGCTTCCTCTCGTGACAAGCAACACGCTCGTTTTTAATCGAAGCTCTAGCCTAATTAGGGGCGAAACTATAGGGGGTTGTACCCCCCCCCCTTCCCCCGGCACGGTCACGCACTGATCGGACGCTGCACGGGCGAGGGTTAAGCCGTTATCGAACCTTCGTCTTTGCCGTTACCTAACTGGCCCTTATGCACTTCATTTTCTTTGACTTGAATATGGTGGCCCAGCGAAGTTCAATCACACATTCGTCCCTCCATTGACATATACAATGTAAGTCAGCGGGTCAGGAGTGGTCAGTGGGGGTCAGCGGGTCAGGAGCGGTCAGTGGGGGTCAGCGGGTCAGGAACGGTCAGTGGGGGTCAGCGGGTCAGGAGTGGTCAGTGGGGGTCAGCGGGTCAGGAGCGGTCAGTGGGGGTCAGAGGGTCAGGAACGGTCAGTGGGGGTCAGCGGGTCAGGAGCGGTCAGTGGGGGTCAGCGGGTCAGGAGCGGTCAGTGGGGGTCAGCGGGTCAGGAGCGGTCAGTGGGGGTCAGCGGGTCAGGAGCGGTCAGTGAGGGTCAGCGGGTTAGGAGCGGTCAGTGGGGGTCGTATGTCTGCAACGCGCTTAGCCAGTCAAGGTTTCTGACTTCATTGTTCCCTGTGGATGAACGGTTCAAGTAGTCCGTCAGGATCACACATGACGCGACCTAACAACCCGATCAATTCCCGACCATAGGAATGCCAGCCATTCACAAATTCCGTCACCGCCGGCACATCCGAATGTGCCTCTCTGCCGCGCCGCCGCGAACCTGGACACCCTCACATCCGAATGTCCCTCTCTGCCGCGCCGCCGCGAACCTGGACACCCTCACATCCCCTCCGGCGGGGGGGGGGGGGGGGGGGGCGGCGTCGACGCGTCGGCGCCTGGGGCCATCTGGGGTGGGTTGTGGGACCAGTTGCGCCGGCGGCGGTGTGCTGGTGGGCTGCCAACGGAAGGGTCAGGCTGCCGACATGTTCCGCTCAGCGCTGCTCAGCGCCGCTACGCTGCTGGCTCTTCTTACAGGTAAGATATGAGGCGGTTCGAGTCACGTAAACCATCTTGAGAGTCGATGATGTTATTGGTTTGATCGTATGTCATAAAGAATGGCTCGTGCAGTAGCATTTGCATAAACTCTTATCGCAACTTTTGGATGAAAATAGGCCGAGATTCTATGCGGGGTTCCCGCACAAATTTTTTCACAGTTTCAATAAAAAATGTACCTCGATTGATCAATTATACTTAATTGGCTAACCCTGAGCAAAATTAACTGTAATCTGTCATAATCTGAGGGAAATTAACTGTAATCTGTCATAATGAGGGAAATGTTCTGTTACTAAGCTTTCAACCGAAATTCTCAGCCAATCCTTTGCCATGACATTGACATGAACCTATATTTTTTATATATATTTTATATATTTTTAATATTTCCTTTATTTCACACCATAATGTTAAATGAATTTTGATTGACTCATCATTGCTGACATATAAATCGGGAGTGGATAAGACTTTCAGTGCCGAGGTGTGAACGCGACTGACAAGTTAGCGGCCAGCCAGCAATGGTTGTAGCAGTAGGTACGCATCAGCCATCTGTTGAGAAAACTGCATGCTTATATGATACAACTGTTCATATTAGAGATCTGTGAACTTGTGTTATTGCCACTACTTATTGACTCCGTGTTTCATTTTATATTTCTTTCGGGAGGAGGTGCTATTATGCTCGTTAAATTAGATGTAAATTCTTTGTTAGAGCTCTCCATGCTCAATAACGTCGAAGTTGTTATCCAATTTCAACAGGAAAAGCCTTCGTTCAACAGCGCGCGAACTCTAATGGCACGGTTAGCCCAATATCGCCTCATTATAAGCCGAGATAAGATACTGCTTAAGTTGGGACGGTCAAAGTTCGCACAGGCGCCAGAAACGGGCCCGCTTTCAATGTTAAAAAGGCGATTAGATATGGTAATGAACTGTTTCAAGCCAATGGCGACTTTTCATTTCACCAGGATTATGCGGACAATGAGACCGATAAATATATTATATTGTTATGGAGAGAGGGTATATTTGCGGTTTTAGGGGCGCTGCCTAACTATCTCTATCCATTAATTCAGGAAATATATCCAAAAGCAAATATAATCTATTCATCTATCCGGCAAATCTAATCAGTGATATATTTTTTTTTCTTTCTTTATAGTTCTTTCATACATTGCTATCTTTCTTATGTCCATGAAGCAGACAAACACATAGTTATGATTAAGACAAAGTGCCGACAAAGCAAAAAGAAGTACTGCTAATGAGCTTTTGTAGCCATTTTAATTTATGCCTGTGACATGACAGGCTTTCAAATCATGTTGCTTGGTCATTTCTAGTTTGACAGATATTACCTCGTGCCCGCTTATTCTAAATGCCGACGAAAGAAGAGGAATTAAAAGCCAGCCAGTGATGGATTTTCTCGTCTCGCTTCCTCCTTTCACCTGCCTTTGCCTTTCATAAACATTATTGAGTTTGACCACGGTGTCCTATGTTTGTCATATGCCCGATGTTTAGTACTGGTTGATGTGCCACGTTTAGGTTTTAAACTCTGCTCAGACGACCTAATTAATATTTGTTTTCCTACATCGGAATCAGACCTACATCAGATGATTTCGCTCAACAAGCTCACCAAGCCCGCGATGGTGACTTCTGGAAAGATAATTCCGATGAATAGAAAGGAGCTAGAGGGAAATTTATGTCGCAATTCGACAAAGTCTGTGCGAACTGTTTAAACTTTGGCTTAACATTATTGAAAGCTGTAGCATTGGATTCTGAAATATGTAAAAATGATACATAAGCGCCACAAATGAATTTAATTTTAATTTTGCAGTGTCATGAAGGAAAAGATGGATTAAGGAAAGGTTACTCTGTGAAACAGCTAGTATTTGTCGGGTTCCCGATTCCTCGCTATTTTATTTGATTGACCACTCGAGTGGTCGGCATTCGCCTACCAGCTGTGTATGGATCCGCGTCGTTAATGGATAAGCCAACCGTGATTTACCCCATGTCACGCATGTCACATTGTGTGACTGCTCTTTAGCCAGCCTCACCGACTGTGTCCTGAATACAAATATGAAGCTCATGTTCAATCCACAAGTCATATGCTGTCGAATATTTAAAGTCATAGGCTGTCTTCTAGATCCTTAATACTGACCGAGACGGACTCCACTCAGCCCTGTTTACCTCTTATCACGAGTGACGTGACCAACATTGCCCGAGTCCGGCTCACTCGGTTCACACCGCTATACGTCTCCGCTATACGTCTCCGCTATATATCTCCGCTATACATCTCCGCTATACGTCTCCGCTATACGTCTCCGCTATACATCTCCGCTATACATCTCCGCTATACATCTCCGCTATACGTCTCCGCTATACGTCTCCGCTATACATCTTCGCTATACGTCTTCGCTATACATCTCCGCTATACATCTCCGCTATACGTCTCCGCTATACATCTCCGCTATACGTCTCCGCTATACATCTCCGCTATACATCTCCGCTATACATCTCCGCTATACGTCTCCGCTATACATCTCCGCTATACATCTCCGCTATACATCTCCGCTATACGTCTCCGCTATACATCTCCGCTATACGTCTCCGCTATACATCTCCGCTATACATCTCCGCTATACATCTCCGCTATACATCTCCGCTATACATCTCCGCTATACATCTCCGCTATACATCTCCGCTATACATCTCCGCTATACATCTCCGCTATACGTATCCGCTATACATCTCCGCTATACATCTGATCATCGCTCGTTCGCCTGCACATCCGCCTACGTCAATGAACTGAGTGTGATGGCACCTTTAGTTGGCCCCCGCCTACGTCAATGAACTGAGTGTGATGACACCTTTAGTTGGCCCCCGCCTACGTCAATGAACTGAGTGTGATGCCACCTTTAGTTGGCCCCCGCTTACGTCAATGAACTGAGTGTGATGCCACCTTTAGTTGGCCCCCGCCTACGTCAATGAACTGAGTGTGATGACACCTTTAGTTGGCCCCCGCCTACGTCAATGAACTGAGTGTGATGCCACCTTTAGTTGGCCCCCGCTTACGTCAATGAACTGAGTGTGATGCCACCTTTAGTTGGCCCCCGCCTACGTCAATGAACTGAGTGTGATGACACCTTTAGTTGGCCCCCGCCTACGTCAATGAACTGAGTGTGATGACATCTTTAGTTGGCCCCCGCCTACGTCAATGAACTGAGTGTGATGCCACCTTTAGTTGGCCCCCGCCTACGTCAATGAACTGAGTGTGATGCCACCTTTAGTTGGCCCCCGCCTACGTCAATGAACTGAGTGTGATGACACCTTTAGTTGGCCCCCGCCTACGTCAATGAACTGAGTGTGATGATACCTTTAGTTGGCCCCCGCCTACGTCAATGAACTGAGTGTGAGGACACCTTTAGTTGGCCCCCGCCTACGTCAATAAACTGAGTGTGATGCCACCTTTAGTTGGCCCCCGCCTACGTCAATGAACTGAGTGTGATGACACCTTTAGTTGGCCCCCGCCTACGTCAATGAACTGAGTGTGATGACACCTTTAGTTGGCCCCCGCCTACGTCAATGAACTGAGTGTGATGCCACCTTTAGTTGGCCCCCGCCTACGTCAGTGAACTGAGTGTGATGACACCTTTAGTTGGCCCCCGCCTACGTCAATGAACTGAGTGTGATGACACCTTTAGTTGGCCCCCGCCTACGTCAATGAACTGAGTGTGATGACACCTTTAGTTGGCCCCCGCCTACGTCAATGAACTGAGTGTGATGCCACCTTTAGTTGGCCCCCGCCTACGTCAATGAACTGAGTGTGATGACACCTTTAGTTGGCCCCCGCCTACGTCAATGAACTGAGTGTGATGACACCTTTAGTTGGCCCCCGCCTACGTCAATGAACTGAGTGTGATGACACCTTTAGTTGGCCCCCGCCTACGTCAATGAACTGAGTGTGATGCCACCTTTAGTTGGCCCCCGCCTACGTCAATGAACTGAGTGTGATGACACCTTTAGTTGGCCCCCGCCTACGTCAATGAACTGAGTGTGATGACACATTTAGTTGGCCCCCGCCTACGTCAATGAACTGAGTGTGATGCCACCTTTAGTTGGCCCCCGCTTACGTCAATGAACTGAGTGTGATGCCACCTTTAGTTGGCCCCCGCCTACGTCAATGAACTGAGTGTGATGACACCTTTAGTTGGCACGATAACTCCGTGACACAATGAACGAAGCTGCAGACCGTGGCCGGGTAACAAGGCGGTAACTGAATAGTAGCGCATAGCATTCAGCTCCGGACCTTGCCGTACCAGTATTCAGTTGGCACCGCGCCACGCACAGAATGGTTAACCATCCGTACTATGACATCGTCAGAGGATGGCTTAACATTCACCGACCAGCGGAGCTCATAAGAATGGATGTCGGCCATCAGCCAACTGGGATACTGATGTGATGTTGGGGATATTGGGCTATATTCAGGAGCTGTTGGATTGGTCTGGCGGTATCACTGTCATCTGTTTCGCGGCGAAACCCGTCAGAAATTTCAGCGTATTTATTCTGGAACAGCACGCAGGCCACGTGACCTTCGAGCCCGCGCTGGCTGGCTGCGTGGCTCCTTGGCGTTCGGCTGCGGACGCGGGACGGCTGACGCCTCGGAGTGGGAGACACTCAGGCCATCTGCGCGTCACGGCCGATAACGGGCCACTTCACGGCTCCCGGGCGGACGTCAGTGCCGGCTGGGCCAATTGTCTGGAGCTGGCACTCAGTGCACTCCATCCTGTTCGGACAGCGTAGCAGACCTCTCTCGGTGTCAGGCCGAGCTGCGACGGACCGTCGCCGGCTAAGCTGGCACTCAGTGCACTCCATCCTGTTCGGACAGCGTAGCAGACCTCTCTCGGTGTCAGGCCGAGCTGCGACGGACCGTCGCCGGCTGAGGCTGCTGCTGCACGGTGCAGGTTCTCTCTGTGTGCAGTCTCCAGGCGTCGTGTAGGAATGTGTGCAGGAATACTGCAAATGTGTGCAGCCCTGATGCACTTTGTGCAGGAATGTGGTGGATCTGTGAGAGTTGTGTGCACTGTACAATGTGCAACCCACGTGCACGACTGGTGACGCACCAGGAGAGGCAACACGAGTGCGAGAGGTCAGTAGTTCACGCGTGGGTGAGTTTGGCTGGTGTTAAAGCTGTAGCAGCTGGAGTGACGCCATCAGTCAGTCAGTCAGGCAGACAGGCACTGGGCGTTGACACGTTCTGGTATGATTCATCAAACATATTGATATGTGAGTAACTATCTTATCGATGTCATAATTCGACACGCCTGTATCAAATATTGGCTTACGGGACGAATGTTGTAAAGTTGCTTTGTCATAACCACGATTAGAGCGCACATTTTGCTGACTCCCATCGCTACATGACCAAATGCATTTTTAGATTAGCTATAATCTCGTTAGGCTCAGGGCTCTGAAACCATTAATTAATTATTTAAGATAATTACAGGTCGATAGTATTCCAGAAACGGTGACAAACGTGAAACCAACCATGCCAGAGTATTCTGACTCTAATCGCTATAATTCGTAATCTCGTCCCTTGTATCTGATCTTCTGGGTTCGGAGTACTTTGATACATCAAACGGAAGTATCTCAACAAATTTACTTACTGGTATTGATAGTACTGTTCATGGCTCTGGTAAAATATAAAACGTTTATTAAGATGCCGAGAAACACATATTTAACAAACAGATATGTTGCTCTGTGTCTTAAAGGGAATGTTTCACCTTTGCATTAGTTTTGAACTGAGATAGCCATTAGCTTTGGCCGTTATTGAAACGTTGAAAATACTAAGGTCATTTTCCCTCAAACTTAGCCGTTTTTAAGCAATTAAATTTATAGTTTGCAAAATGGGGTCTAGGCTAGTGCCGCCGTTGATTGACTGACAGCGACTTTTCAGCCAATCCCACTTTCTCAGGAAATCAGCGGCAGTCTATAGTTCAATAATGACGTCATCATTCCAAAAAAACAACAACTTAATTTGCATAAAGTTAAGTGACTTCGAGAGAAAAAATATCACCATCGTTTTCAGCAGCACTTGCTTCATACTTCCGAATACAACCAGCGTATATTTGACAACTTTCAGAAAGTTGAAACATTCCCTTTAATAAACGTTTTCTATCTACTTACTGGCACTCTCTTAATTTGATTAAAACCTAGTGTTTTGTGATATTTGTATCTTTTACGAAAATCGATGCATGCATATGGCGCTGGATGAACTGAAGTGGGTTATTAGTTAAACGTTAAGACCCAAGATTGGATTTATTGAATTGGCTACCGAATTGCCGACAAGCGAGCTGGCTTGGCGCTTTATGGATTTATTGGACGATCTCGTAAAGCCATTTATCATAGCTGCCATCTCTTTGGAACGGCGAAGGTTTATTTCTCTGGGTCCCATGGTTAGAC
>JAXIVJ010011492.1:10000-12500 GCA_036785665.1 Chirona hameri
AAAACTGAAAGCAGTATCAGTTCGTCTCTGATTGCAACGAGGCTGAACCCAGGTCCTTCTGCCGCCCCCACTGTCACCCCCTCCCCGCCCCCGTGTTTGTCGTCAGTCTGTTGGAGATGGGTAAGCGGGACGGCGGCTGGGTGTTCCTGGCCAACTGCCACCTCTCGCTGTCCTGGATGCCGGAGCTGGATAGATGGTGGGCGAGATCCAGGATGGTGGAGTCCACCCCGACTTCCGGCTGTGGCTCAGTTCCAGCCCGCATCCAGACTTCCCGATATCAATACTGCAGAACGCATCAAAATCACCACCGAGCCGCCCACGGTAACCGCCGCGTCACCGGCAACAGAATCTTACCAGTATTCCACACCGTCACCAAGCATATCACCATTAGGTATACCACACCGTCACCAGCATATCACCATTAGGTATACCACAACCCGTCACCAGCATATCACCATTAGGTATACCACGGCGTCATCCAGCATATCACCATTAGTATACACGCCGCTCCCAGCAATATCACCATTAGGTATACCACGGCGTCACCAGCATACACCATTAGGTATACCACACACCGTCACCAGCATATCACCATTAGGTACTACCACACCGTCACCAGCATATCACCATTAGGTATACCACACCGTCACCAGCATATCACCATTAGGTATACACCACGCGTCACCAGCATATCACCATTAGGTATACCACACCGTCACCAGCATATCACCATTAGGTATACCACCACACCGTCACCAGCATATCACCATTAGGTATACCACGGCGTCACCAGCATATCACCATTAGGTATACCACACCGTCACCAGCATATCACCATTAGGTATACCACACACCGTCACGCAGCATATCACCATTAGGTATACCACACCGTCACCAGCATATCACCATTAGGGTATACCACGGCGGTCATCCAGCATATCACCATTAGGTATACCACACCGTCACCAGCATATCACCATTAGGTATACCACAACGTCACCAGCATATCACCATTAGGTATACCACACCGTCACCAGCATATCACCATTAGGTATACCACGGCGTCACCAGCATATCACCATTAGGTATACCACGGCGTCACCAGCATATCACCATTAGGTATACCACGGCGTCATCCAGACCAGTATACACACCGTCACCAGCATATCACATTAGGTACCACAGTCATCCGTCAACCAGCATATCACCATTAGGTATACCACACCGTCACCAGCATATCACCATTAGTGTATACCACAACCGTCACCAGCATGATCACCATTAGGTATACCACACCGTCACCAGCATATCACCATTAGGTATACCACGGCGTCACCAGCATATCACCATTAGGTATACCACGGCGTCATCCAGACCAGTATCCTCACACCGTCACCAGCATATCACCATTAGGTATACCACACCGTCACCAGCATATCACCATTAGGTATAGCCACACCGTCACAGCATATCACCATTAGGTATACCACACCGTCACCAGCATATCACCATTAGGTATACCACACCGTCACCAGCATATCACCATTAGGTATACACGCGTCACCAGCATATCACCATTAGGTATACCACGGCGTCATCCAGACCAGTATACCACACCGTCACCAGCATATCACCATTAGGTATACCACACCGTCACCAGCATATCACCATTAGGTATACCCACACCGTCACCAGCATATCACCATTAGGTATACCACGGCGTCATCAGCATATCACCATTAGGTATACACGGCGTCCACCATTAGGTATACCACACCCGTCCACCAGCATATCACCATTAGGTATACCACACCGTCACCAGCACTATCACCATTAGGTATACCACGGCGTCACCATTAGGTATCCACCACCGTCACCAGCATATCACCATTAGGTATACCACACCGTCACCAGCATATCACCATTAGGTATACCACACCGTCACCAGCATATCACCATTAGGTATACCACACCGTCACCAGCATATCCACCATTAGGTATACCACGGCGGTCACCATTAGGTATACCACACCGTCACCAGCATATCAACCATTAGGTATACCACACCGTCACCAGCATATCACCACTTAGGTATACCACGGCGTCACCAGCATACTCACCATTAGGTATACCACACCGTCACCTCATATCACCATTAGGTATACCACACCGTCACCAGCATATCACCATTAGGTATACCACACCGTCACCAGCATATCACCATTAGGTATACCACACCGTCACCGAGCATATCACCATTAGGTATACCACACCGTCCACCCAGCATATCACCATTAGGTATACCACGGCGTCATCCAGGGCCTCGGGCTAAGGAATTCTCACTGGGGGGGGGGGGGGGAATTTTAAAAAGCATGCTGCTAAGGCATGTTTAAGCGCAGGCACGTAGCCAGGATTTGTATCAGGGGGGGGGGCACGTCAGTGGTAGAATCATATTTCGCTCCTCAGCCAAATTTTTGTTGACGGGGGGGGGGGGGTCGGG
>JAXIVJ010011492.1:17500-43442 GCA_036785665.1 Chirona hameri
CACACACACACACACACACACACACACACACACACACACACACACACACACACACACACACACACACACACACACACACACACACACACACACACACACACACACACACACACACACACACACACACACACACACACACACACACACACACACACACACACACACACACACACACACACACACACACACACACACACACACACACACACACACACACACACACACACACACACACACACACACACACACACACACACACACACACACACACACACACACACACACACACACACACACACACACACACACACACACACACACACACACACACACACACACACACACACACACACACACACACACACACACACACACACACACACACACACACACACACACACACACACACACACACACACACACACACACACACACACACACACACACACACACACACACACACACACACACACACACACACACACACACACACACACACACACACACACACACACACACACACACACACACACACACACACACACACACACACACACACACACACACACACACACACACACACACACACACACACACACACACACACACCACACACACACACACACACACACACACACACACACACACACACACACACACACACACACACACACACACACACACACACACACACACACACACACACACACACACACACACACACACACACACACACACACACACACACACACACACACACACACACACACACACACACACACACACACACACACACACACACACACACACACACACACACACACACACACACACACACACACACACACACACACACACACACACACACACACACACACACACACACACACACACACACACACACACACACACACACACACACACACACACACACACACACACACACACACACACACACACACACACACACACACACACACACACACACACACACACACACACACACACACACACACACACACACACACACACACACACACACACACACACACACACACACACACACACACACACACACACACACACACACACACACACACACACACACACACACACACACACACACACACACACACACACACACACACACACACACACACACACACACACACACACACACACACACACACACACACACACACACACACACACACACACACACACACACACACACACACACACACACACACACACACACACACACACACACACACACACACACACACACACACACACACACACACACACACACACACACACACACACACACACACACACACACACACACACACACACACACACACACACACACACACACACACACACACACACACACACACACACACACACACACACACACACACACACACACACACACACACACACACACACACACACACACACACACACACACACACACACACACACACACACACACACACACACACACACACACACACACACACACACACACACACACACACACACACACACACACACACACACACACACACACACACACACACACACACACACACACACACACACACACACACACACACACACACACACACACACACACACACACACACACACACACACACACACACACACACACACACACACACACACACACACACACACACACACACACACACACACACACACACACACACACACACACACACACACACACACACACACACACACACACACACACACACACACACACACACACACACACACACACACACACACACACACACACACACACACACACACACACACACACACACACACACACACACACACACACACACACACACACACACACACACACACACACACACACACACACACACACACACACACACACACACACACACACACACACACACACACACACACACACACACACACACACACACACACACACACACACACACACACACACACACACACACACACACACACACACACACACACACACACACACACACACACACACACACACACACACACACACACACACACACACACACACACACACACACACACACACACACACACACACACACACACACACACACACACACACACACACACACACACACACACACACACACACACACACACACACACACACACACACACACACACACACACACACACACACACACACACACACACACACACACACACACACACACACACACACACACACACACACACACACACACACACACACACACACACACACACACACACACACACACACACACACACACACACACACACACACACACACACACACACACACACACACACACACACACACACACACACACACACACACACACACACACACACACACACACACACACACACACACACACACACACACACACACACACACACACACACACACACACACACACACACACACACACACACACACACACACACACACACACACACACACACACACACACACACACACACACACACACACACACACACACACACACACACACACACACACACACACACACACACACACACACACACACACACACACACACACACACACACACACACACACACACACACACACACACACACACACACACACACACACACACACACACACACACACACACACACACACACACACACACACACACACACACACACACACACACACACACACACACACACACACACACACACACACACACACACACACACACACACACACACACACACACACACACACACACACACACACACACACACACACACACACACACACACACACACACACACACACACACACACACACACACACACACACACACACACACACACACACACACACACACACACACACACACACACACACACACACACACACACACACACACACACACACACACACACACACACACACACACACACACACACACACACACACACACACACACACACACACACACACACACACACACACACACACACACACACACACACACACACACACACACACACACACACACACACACACACACACACACACACACACACACACACACACACACACACACACACACACACACACACACACACACACACACACACACACACACACACACACACACACACACACACACACACACACACACACACACACACACACACACACACACACACACACACACACACACACACACACACACACACACACACACACACACACACACACACACACACACACACACACACACACACACACACACACACACACACACACACACACACACACACACACACACACACACACACACACACACACACACACACACACACACACACACACACACACACACACACACACACACACACACACACACACACACACACACACACACACACACACACACACACACACACACACACACACACACACACACACACACACACACACACACACACACACACACACACACACACACACACACACACACACACACACACACACACACACACACACACACACACACACACACACACACACACACACACACACACACACACACACACACACACACACACACACACACACACACACACACACACACACACACACACACACACACACACACACACACACACACACACACACACACACACACACACACACACACACACACACACACACACACACACACACACACACACACACACACACACACACACACACACACACACACACACACACACACACACACACACACACACACACACACACACACACACACACACACACACACACACACACACACACACACACACACACACACACACACACACACACACACACACACACACACACACACACACACACACACACACACACACACACACACACACACACACACACACACACACACACACACACACACACACACACACACACACACACACACACACACACACACACACACACACACACACACACACACACACACACACACACACACACACACACACACACACACACACACACACACACACACACACACACACACACACACACACACACACACACACACACACACACACACACAGTTAACATGTTATCCGAGGCCCTGGCGTCGCCGGCACCAGGATATCACCAGCATACCATAGGAGTATTCTGATTACAGCCGGCGTTACTCGGCAGCCGAGCAAAACCGGCTGACGGTGATGTTTGGATCTGATCTGCCCTGCAGCTGTCGGCTGTTCGGGTGTAGGGATGGTCTTGGGTACCAGCAATATGCTGGGGCAGGGCCTGTCTGGTCCCATCAGAAACGACAAATTGATTGAAAGCTGACACATTTCTTCTAATTAATTATAACAATTTCCGCTTAAAGGAAATAGTTCACCTTCAACATTAGTTTTAAACTGAGATAGCAGTTGTGTAGCCCGTGTTGTGAAACCCCTATCAGCAAGTTTTGTCGACTGAAATGACTCCCCAGCCGAATATATTTGATTTGTTGGCGAAGGATTGCGGTGCTGGCGAAAGAATGTGTTGCTGGATCTAGCCCGGGCAGAGGCTATTCCATCAGCCAATCAGCTTGCAGCTGGTGCTAGCAAGCGAACCGCCGGCCGCCGGTTGACATATCTAATGCGAGTCTATCCTTACGCGACTACTTTCGAATCTGATTGGCTGAACCATTTTTGTTAATTCGCGTGACGTCAGGACTCTGACTCAAAGAGTATGCATATTGTTTTGATAAACAACATAATTTACGGCCTTCTGTCCTGAATCGGCGCGATATAGTGCCATTTTTGGCAATATAAAAAGAAATTGTATTAAATATAATCATATCGTGTTTGGGAGATTTTTGCCAAGGTGAACTATTTATTTCCTTTAACCCAGGAGTTTCAACTCGGCCAATGCTGAAACAAGCGAAATCCTACGGGTGTTTATTGTTTAATTTCTTAGTTTATTTATAATATGACTCAAACCTAGTCACTGTGTTAGCATCTGGATTCGCCAGTGGCCTTGGGACAGCAGGCCAGAACGCATAACACAACACCATAACAATAATTCAGACCTGCCATCTGCCTGCCCGTGACACACGCAGGCAGATGGCAGCTGGTCTGTACTGCGGCACAGCATACGTATCTCGCATCACGCAGCTGGCGAGGCTTGGCGTCCGTCCGACCGCCTACTGCCGCGACCCGCGACCTGACCCGGCCGCCCGCCGTCCGCAGGGCATCAAAGCCAACATCAAGCGTCTCTACCAGAACATGACGGAGGCGCAGTTCACCACCTGCCCGCGCCAGGGCAACTACAAGAAGCTGCTGTTCTCGCTATGCTTCTTCCACTCGGTGCTGCTGGAGCGGCGCAAGTTTCAGCAGCTCGGCTGGAACATCCCCTACGGCTTCAATGACTCTGATTTTGAGGTGAGTCGCAGCCTGCAACCACTACGAAGTCTGCAATGCGAAGTGAGTCGCCAGCGAACACGTCGAGTGACCTCAATCCGTGAAATCCGTGGGCTTCGTCGGTGGATTAGCATGACACCAGTCAACGATCACGTCCGGTCAGCTGTTGGTTAGAGGCATGACACCAGTCAACGATCACGTCCGGTCAGCTGTTGGTTAGAGCGTCGTGCTAATAACGCCAATGTCATGGGTCACTTACTGACAGACTGCGCAAAATAGCCGGCCGGTTAGCTCAGTTGGTTAGAGCGTCGTGATAAGAACGCGAATGTCATGGGTTCGACCCCCATACTGGCCAGTGATGAGATTGTTTACTTGTCAGCCGTTGTGTTGTAAGCATTATCTCCCAAATATTGTAGCGCTTAGGCACTCCGCTTTAGCATTATCTGCGCCGATCCAATTTTCATGCCGACCATTTGGCCAAACTTATTCCAAGATACCACTGCAATGGCCACTTCTTTCTCTGTATCCACTGCAGCCGGTCTGTGCACGCACCTTTTTCCTGTAATTAATGCATTCATTCATTCATTCATTCATTCATTCATTCATTCATTCATTCATTCATTCATTCATTCATTCATTCATTCATTGATTTTGATTGTGGCCCTGCCGTGGTCGCCAGGTGTCTGAATCGCTGCTCTCGATCTACCTGCGGGAGTACGAGGACCCGCCGTGGGACGCGCTCAAGTACCTGATCGCCGGCGTCATGTACGGCGGCCACGTCACCGACGACTGGGACCGCCGCCTGCTCATGACCTACATCAACCAGATGTTCAACGACGACGTGCTCAACGTCACATACTACAAGTGGGTGGTGCGACAGCAGTGGGTAGGGGGGCGGTGGGTAGGGGTGGTGACGGTGTGCCGTCGGTTGGGAGGTCTTGGGTTGCAGTTTGGATGCGTGACATGTGTAATACGTGTACATTCGTGTGCAATACTCGTGATACTCTGGTAACCGATTATCGTGTATTTATACTCCCAAAACGGAGCCGGGACTGAATGATCTGCAATTTTACCTAAAGGCTGGATTTTATGACGTATTAACTTAATTAATACCAAAGTATTTTAAATAATACCAAATAAAAAACAAGTATGTTTCACAAATACTTGTGCCGGCCTGTTCTGCCTCTGTGTCTTGACTGATGCCTCCGCCGGCCGCAGGCTGTCCTCGCTGGCGCACTACTACATCCCGCGCGACGGCCACCTGTCCTACTACCAGGAGTTCAGCAACAGTCTGCCGATGACGGACCACCCGGAGGTGTTCGGGCAGCACCCGAACGCCGACATCGCCAGCAGCATCGGCGACGCCCGCGTCCTGTTCGACACGCTGCTGTCGCTGCAGCCGGCCGTGGCTGCCGCCGCCGACGGGCAGAGCTCCGATGACAAGGTTAGGGCGTGGGGCGGCAGCGAGGCGAGGGCAGCAAAGGACGGGGGGTTGTGGTGGTGGTTATTGAAGTGGTTGGAAGGGAACGGTAGAGTCTAGCAACGACGTAGATCGCCATCGTTGGTATGGCAGGGTGTACCAATGAAAGAGAGCCGGAGTGGAGAATGTGTAGAAGGTGCGAGACAGGGTAAGACTGACTGGCATAAGATTATTGGTACAACTAGGCGTTCAGTCGGAAAATATGTCTCGTATTGTTATGGAACACAGCCGGCAGAGTCATGCTACATGTTCACCGCTTCGTAGCTTGTATATCATATGATCACCTTTGTCGGTTGATAAGCCCATCTGTCGTGAGCCAGCGAGCTGCACCGATAGCGCTGACGCCGTGGACGCCGTGTCTCCACAGGTGATCGGCCTCGCCAACGACGTGCTCACCAAGATGCCCGAGCTGATCGACTTTGAGAGCACGCAGAACAACCTCTCCAACGACCCGTGTCCGCTGAACGTGGTGCTGCTTCAGGAGGTCAGTGGCCTGGGCCGGTCGTGACGCGCCCGACCGAGTCGCCTGCGCGATCGGCTGGGGTGGTCACTGGTCGGGTGTGGTCATCGGACGCGTCATGTGCAATATTGTGATGTGATATATGTGATGTGCATTATTTGTGCGTTATCTGCATTTTTTATGTGGAGTGCGAATGTATAAGCCACTTGTTTGGATGTCATTGAAAGATACTTAAACACATGAACGTGTTTGAGTCTAGGTCAACGCTTCTCTGAGCTAGTAGCTATTTGTGTAACGGAAAAGGTGTAACTATCCGGATCTACTTCGCTATAAGCTCAAGTTTTGTCACGGTAGTTCGAAAACGGTTCATGTTTGTACGGTTGTGCGCGATTTGATGTTGGCTGGGTTTGGTAAACTCCGACCTGAATCGTGCAGACCATCGAGACATATGGCGCGTATGTGGTGACTGTGCTGCAGATTCAGCGGTACAACGTGCTGCTGGTGATCATCCGCCGCTCACTGGAGGACCTGAAGAAGGGCATCAAGGGTCTGGTGGTCATGTCCTCCGACCTCGAGGAGGTCTTCGTGTGTGTGTTGGAGGGTCGTGTGCCGCCGCCTTGGCTCAAAGGTTAGTCCCTGGCTTAATGGGCTGACACCTTGGCTCAAATTTAGCTGGAAGGACGCATACCTTGGCTTGAAGGTAAGCTGAGGGTACCGCCACAGCGGTTGAGAAATTGGCTGGAGGGACGAGGGCCTGGTTCAGATATTAGCTGGTTGGTCTGGAGTCACTACTACCTTGACTGGAAAGCAGTGATACCTTGACATATTTGTAAGGTTGTTTGATTCACCCATAGGAGTTACATTCTCATAAGAGAATAAAAACCATATGAGCGAATCCTGAGTTCTCTTCGCCATGTTTTAAAACGGCAACACCAGTCACCTGCCACGCGCCGACTCCGTCGCATTTCGTCTACCCGGCCCGGCGCACGTTGTGTTCTCTATATCGGAGGAACATTTCCATTAGATTGCCCGAGGCCCGGTTGAAATTTATCCTCCGAAATTCCGTTTTTTCATTGACGTGGCATTTTTAGAGACGTTCAAAGACAGCGAGATGTGTTTTTGTTTCGAAGTTAGTGTGTTCAATCACTTATTGATAAGTAGCGTTGTTGAGAATGTTGCTTTGACTGTGTTCGAAGAAATATGCGTTCTTTTTGGCACCTTTCTAAAGGTTTAAATACAGATGTTCTATCTTACCCAGCACCTTGAATCACGCGTGAAATAGTTAAACCGAAAGATTGACTGCCATGTCAAACCCAAACGTTCCGGATCGGAAGTCCTCTGGAAGGTCGGCGCGATTTTCTGGCTCGGTCGGCGGCGTCCTGCCCTCCATAGACGGAGTGACTCCGTCACAGCGCATCACCGCCGAAACCATCCATGGCTCTGGTCATGACAGCATGGAAGCGAACGTCGCGGCGCCCGGCGGCGCTGCGCGATGGCGTCGGGTCGCGGCCGGCTTACAAACGGTGACGCATACCGACTCTTCAGCTTCGTACGATGCCGACGAGCGTCGACGCACCACTGTCAAAGACCTAGGGACAGCCGCCTTCAAGCTGATCAGCGGGCGGACCAACATCCGGCGCTGGATCGATCAGGTGATGAAGAAAACAGCGGGTGCCGTCAATCAGGACGAGGCCGAGTACGTGGCCCGCCGGTTTCTGTTCGAAGACGCGGACCGCCGCTACGACCAGGGAGTGGGCGTCTCCGGTGTCGGTGCCGTGGAGGACTTCAACGAGGTGGTGGATGTGGACGAGGCGCGCGTGGAGACGTTCGTTTCGCAGGAGCTGGTCGGACACCTGACTAACAGCAAGACGTTCAACTTCTCCATCTTCCTGATCATCGTGTTCAACTCGGTGCTCATTGCGATGCAGACGTCGGACGACCTCACTGAGCGCTTCTCTCTGCTCTTCTCCGTCATCGACCAGGTCGTGCTCACCATCTTCATCTTCGAGATCGCCATCAAGTGGTTCTACGGCTTCTTCTCGTTCTGGCTCGGCGCCTGGAACATTATCGACTTCGTCGTGATTTTCATATTGCTCTTCGGCAACAACTTCACATACCTGGCCAGCTCGCGACTGTTGCGGTTGCTGCGCGTGCTGCGTGCGTTCCGCAGTGTGCGTTCGTTCAGCACTTCGCTGGAGAGCCTCTCTCTGGTGGTGGACACGATCCTTCACTCGATCCCGGACATGGCGAACGTCTCGCTGCTGCTGCTCGTCTTCATGACGGTGGCGTCCGTCATCGGCGTCACTGTGTTCGGCGACGACTATCAGGAGCACTTCGGCAACCTGATGGACGCGCTGTTCGTCTGCTTCATCTGCGTCACCGAGGACGGCTGGGTGGACATCTTCACGCCGATGCGCGACTCGAAGATCGGCAACGTCGCCATCACCTCCTCAATCTACTTCCTCTTGCTGGTGATGATCGGTGCGTTCGTCTTCTCCAACCTCATCGTGGCCGTAGTGGTCACCAACCTCGAGATCGCCATGAAGGATTATACCGAGGAGAAGAGCACCGAGCGCGGCGCCCTGTTCGGCAACTACCTCGCCGGCACCGCCAACAGCGGAGGCGACGACGACGACGCGGGGGCCGACGAGCCGGCCGACGACTGCACCTTCAACGTGATGTCTGTGGACGCGCTGCTGGCCGGGGATTCTGAGCTGGTGAGCGGCCAGCGGCCGGTACAGGTGCCACCTCCCCGGCGGCCTGACCCGGCGCGCGTGGCCCGCCTCGGCACCGTGCTCGCCGCCCTCCAGGAGAACGTAGCCGAATACGCGGCGATCCGGGCCGACCTGGCGCGCGCCACGGCCGTGCTGGCTGAGCTGGACGAGCTGCTGCAGCGCCAGCTGGTGCCGGAGGAGCAGCGAGACCCGGCGGAGAGACTCCGCCGCGCCAGTCAGTTGCTGCCGCGCACTTCACTCCCCGTGTCGGCCGCGCACAATTCTGCCAATGCACTGCCCGGGGATATACTGTCACACATGGAGGCCCTGCAGCTGGTGCGGGCGTCAGAGGCCAACGCGCGCAGCGGCGCAAAGGGCATGATGAGAAAGATCTCCAGTGTGATCCTGGGCCGCGACCGCGGCGGCCGGCCCGGCCAGGACGCGGCGGAGCGACGCGAGAAACCTCTGCACCGGATGAACCAGTACTGAGAGACAGAAGGGGGCCAGAAGAGGGGCGGATCAAGGCAACGCTAGTGGTGGTGGTGGTAGGGTGAATTGTCTGGGTCCAAGACTGAGTGATGGGGACTTGTCGCTGTTCAGCGAGTGAGTGTGTTGTCACTCGCTGTCTGTGGAGTCAAATCACTGTGCCTGCGGTGTCTCTGGAATCAAGTCAGCCGGTGTGGCATGTGTCTACTCTAAGTGCGGTGGTGCGATTGGTGGGTATTCGTGTACTGTTGTTGCATTGATGTCTGTTCTGTGATCCACCATCACGACGCCGGCTGCACGGCTTGTCATGTTCGGCGTATGACTGGGATAATATACACCTGTTTGCAACTGTTTCAGGCTTTGACTGAGCTGCTTGATGAATACAAGACGGGAAAGTCTCATGATCAACCCATGATCTGTCAGAAACACGACTAATTCCAGCATGGCATGCTTTTAATCGCTGACATGCCTAACATGGGCTCGGCGCAGGCCTTTTTACCGAAGCATTGCTCACATCGGTGCCACCACTGCACCGTCTATGACAGCCTCCTCCTCGCTCTCCTCGCGGCAGCGTACCCGTCTATGAAGTCGCTCGGCTCGTGGACGCGGGACCTGGTGCAGCGTGTGGAACAGTTCTCCGAGTGGTCGGAGCGGACGCGGCCGCCGACCGCCTTCTGGTTGTCTGCCTTCACCTTCCCCACCGGCTTCCTGACGGCCGTGCTGCAGACCGCCGCCAGGCAGCTGCACCTCAGCGTCGACACGCTCACCTGGGAGTTCTACGTGCACAACCAGAACGACTCCATGATGCCCCTGCTGCCGCACGTGCGTGGGAGAGGGACGAGAGGGGAGTCGTGGGTGGGTGGGTGGGTGGGTGGGTGGGTGTGTGGGTGTGTGTGTGTGGGGGGGGGGGGGGGGTCCAGGGAAGGGAGAGATGGGCAGGGAATGAGAGGGGTATGCGGTGTAGTGATGGTGGCGTCGTGTAAAAGGAAGATGAGACTGGGCTGATTCCGGGTTGATAGATTACCAGCAGTGATATCTGGCGGACGCCGTTCGTTCATGTTTGTATCGTGGTTGGTTGTCAGAATTACAATCTATTCTGGATCTTATCGTGGGTTGTGTCTGCGTGTACCTATATTGCTGAAAGGAGTCGTCAGGTACTGTATCCGTCCTTTAAGCGCTTTATAAATTGTAATGTCTGTTCTTTTTCCATTTTCTGAAGTATCTCGTCACATACGAGATCGCCTCCTATCTCGTTGCGTGGTATACTTCTTGTTGTGAACCTCTTAACTAGTAGACTTGAGACGACAGTCTATGATGCGTTCGGTGTGACGTTTCGCCGACAGGAGGGCGTGTACATCTGCGGTATGTACCTGGAGGGGGCCGGATGGGACGTCAACAAACGCTGTCTGGTCGAGGCAGCGCCCATGCAGCTCGTTACGCCCATGCCCATCGTCCACTTCAAGCCCGTCGAGAACAAGAAGAAAAGTGGGAAGGGTGAGTCTGGATCAGCGTCATACGGGAAATGGAGTGTTAACATTTCGTCAGTACTGGCCACATGTCGCTCATAGAACTGTCACTTGTGACTACGAATGTTACCCGGGTGTTGTGTTGTATTATTGGCTCCGTTGACTGCGTAGCTTCTTCAGACTACGCTCACTACACTTTGAATTATTGATCGGGATTCATAGAATGTTTTATCATCAGCAGCCTGGCATCGGCTTAGTTATCCCCAGTTAGCATATTCTGCGTGTTTTCTGTTCTCTGTTCTGACCAAACAGCTGACGACCTGCTGCGTTCTGTTCGGCTCCCGCTGACCGTCGGGGTGCTTGTCGACAGGTCTGTACGTGTGTCCTGCATACTACTACCCGAACCGCTCCGGTACCGGCCACTACCCGTCGTTCGTGGTGGCCGTGGACCTGCGCTGCGGAGAGTCTCCCTCCGACCACTGGATCCGCCGGGCGGCCGCCCTGCTGCTCAGCCTGTCAGACTAGCGGGGGGCACCTCGGCTGCGGAGAGTCTCCCTCGGACCACTGGATCCGCCGGGCGGCCGCCCTGCTGCTCAGTCTGTCAGGCTAGCGGGGGACCTCGGCTGCGGAGAGTCTCCCTCGGACCACTGGATCCGCCGGGCGGCCGCCCTGCTGCTCAGTCTGTCAGACTAGCGGGGGGGGGCACCTCGGCTGCGGAGAGTCTCCCTCGGACCACTGGATCCGCCGGGCGGCCGCCCTGCTGCTCAGTCTGTCAGACTAGCGGGGGCACCTCGGCTGTCGAGTCTTCCTCGGACCACTGGATCCGCCGGGCGGCCGCCCTGCTGCTCAGTCTGTCAGACTAGCGAGAGCACCTCGGCTGCGGAGAGTCTCCCTCGGACCACTGGATCCGCCGGGCGGCCGCCCTGCTGCTCAGTCTGTCAGACTAGCGAGGGCACCTCGGCTGCGGAGAGTCTCCCTCGGACCACTGGATCCGCCGGGCGGCCGCCCTGCTGCTCAGTCTGTCAGACTAGCGGGGGCACCTCGGCTGCGGAGAGTCTTCCTCGGACCACTGGATCCTGCTGCTAAGTCTGTCTGTCAGACTAGTGAGGGCACCTCGGCTGCGGAGAGTCTTCCTCGGACCACTGGATCCTGCTGCTAAGTCTGTCTGTCAGACTAATGAGGGCACCTCGGCTGCGGGAGTCTCCCTCGGAACACCAGTTCTGGTAAGATTGGGGTGGTGGAACGGTTGACGGAGGCGGAAATTTGATGCGACCTACTGTGACCTTCTAGGTCATATGGTCATTACGAGTTGTATCAGATAGTGTAACAAGAGACGACGCGACGAATGATGTCAAGATATGTAAATATGGTCTGCAGCGAAGTAAAGGTCTTGATAGCTTGTTTGGATTGTTGCCGTCAGGGGCTGAACTAAAATCACCGAAATATCTTGGTATTCTGATACACAGACGTTTTAGTGAATAGAATGTAGGCAGTGGTGTGCACATAATGTATATACGGACGACAGTCACAACTGTGATAGCATGAATTGTATACAATCCAGATCTCGCGTCTAGTCATGTCTATTTTACTGCAATGTCGTATAATTATGAACACTTTCAATGCGATTAAATAGGTAGCTTATAGATGAATGTAATCATGCTGATCTGTTGACTCCTTTGAGGACCAGTCATACCGTCATAGTTGTCTCGTTTGTTGCAAACATATGTTCTGGTCAATCGCGAACAACTGAGTGACAATCTAGTCATGATAATCGTGTTTTGCTGTTACGATGCTGTAAATAACGTAATACTTCTTGGACAACATATTTCTCTGAAAGTTGTGCTCGATCATGTCAGTTGTATTTGCAGGTTCCGTTCGAAATACAGGAATGTATTGATCATTGCACGGTTAATGAGTCGTATACACAAGCATAGCGAGACGTGCCACTGTATAGTGTCAATCTATGAAGAAAACATTTGCTGTACTGCTTCTGTCCGTGAGGGCTCGAGCGAAACAGCACACAGCACCTATTGCACTAGCAGCCTGACCTGCACAAAGTAGTCCTGAGAACCCGGCTGAAACGCACCCTTATAGGACATACCGTGACAACACTGCAATCAGCTGCGGGTACACTGGCCAGGCAGCACGTCCCTTTTATGTGCAATGTTGCATACCGCATATATGCATACCACTCCTGCAGTGGTTCAGCATCCATGCACATTGCACACCCATCTTATGTCCAAAGCCCAGTCAACATAATAGCATGATTCACGTGACAAATGCAAACACCTCGACAAAATCGAGGCCGGACTCGTCTTCGCACCAAGGGATCAGCCGCCGTGTCATGCCGCGCCGTGTTAGCAGCGGCTGTCTCTTGCCGTGCCGTGCCGTGCCGTGCCGTGCCGTGCCGTGCCGTGCCGTGCCGTGCCGTGCCGTGCCGTGCCATTAGCGGCGATGTGAGCGCGGGTCCGGTTTGATCTCTGGCCGCGGCAGCTGGGACCCCTCTGGCGCGTTACCGCCGCGGTACCGCCCGAAGGTGGCCAGCAGCAGGTGCCGCGCCGCGTCGGCGGTATACTGCGCCTGCTGCCGAGTGCCCAGCTGCGGGTTCACCTCCACCACGTCCATGGAACGCAGCGTGCCCCACTTACAGACCTCCTCCATTATGGTCTGGCCCTCACGAAGGCTGAGGCCGCCTCGAACTGAAACAAGGCCGTGGTCAGGTCGCCAAACACTGTTCTTGAACAGTCATTGAACAGTGAACAGTGAACAACAGCCCCGGCCTTTGTTTTGACATAAAAAAGGCCGGGGCCAGGCTGCCACGCACTGGAACGCAGCGTGGGTCACGGTCAAACGCTTGATGCTGGTGCTACATCGGTATCTATAGCTCCAGTGACTGCGCTAGAAAGGATGGGTGAGGGATGCGCTATCCTGTACGCTTCCTGTATCCTGACACCTAGCATTGTGCGGGAAATATTGGTAGACATTTTGCGGGAATGGGGAAAATGATCAATAGAACACAGTTCACCCATATGGCAATTGATGACACAAAGTAGACACCATCGCTCGGAATTCTAGCTAGATTTGAGCAAACCATCCACTAATGAGCGAAGACTGCGGGGTGACGCCAGTAACCTGTCACGCGGGGCCTGTTCCTCTGACCTGGTGTGCCGGTAGACGGCGCCTCGGTCGGATCTAGTGCGTCCACGTCGAAACTGACGTGCAGTGACGAGTCTGCACCGACGCCGACCCCCAGCTGGTCCAACGCCATCTCCACCACCTGGCGGACAAAAGGAGAACTGCATAAAGGGAATGTTTCACCTTTCTGAAAGTTGTCAAATATACGCTGGTTGTAGTCGAAAATATGAAGTAAGTGCTGCTGAAAACGATGGTGATATTTTTCTCTCGAAAAGTCACTTAAATTTATACAAATTAAGGTTTTAAATTTGGGATGATGACGTCATTTTTTTTTTATAATAAATTTAGTCCGAATGTTTTGTATGGATGGATTTCCGAAGTCAGGACCCACGCTAAGCAGAGCTTGTTGCGCAGGTCCTGACCTCACCACCCGATCGCGCAATTCCTGTTGGCCGGCAGAATTTAGAGACGAAAGTTGTACGTGCCCGACATACCTGGACACGGTCCGCCCTGCTCACTGACGTCACCTGACCTTAAGTGCGACCGCTGCCACCGGCCACAGGCCATCCCAGTCAGGAGCAAACGGCGAGCGCCGAAGCGACTCGAACACGGGCTGCCACACCGGGATAGGTCAGAAGTCCAGCGCTCTCCCACTGAGCTACAGGGGCGGACTAATTTACTAATTATTGAGCTATAGACCGCCGCTGATTGGCTGACAAAGTGGGATTAGCTGACAAAGTGACGTCAGCCAATCAGCGGCGGCACTAGCCTAGACCCCATTTTGCAAATGAAAAATGTAATTGCTTAAATACGGCTAAGCTTGGGGGAAAATGACTAAGTATTTTCGACATTTGAATAACGGCCAAAGATAATGGCTATCTCAGTTCAAAACCAATACAAAGGTGAAACATTCCCTTTAAGCACAACCGCCTGGCGGACGCACGGCGAACTACTCACTCCGTCCAGCGCACATGGTGGTCTACCTAGACTGCTGAACAGTTAGCTGTGGCAGCCGGCAGGGTGCGCCTGCGAACATGTGCTTTAGGGCGTAAGAATAATACATAGTTTGTGTTGTGTGGCCATGTGGCATCGTCTCACCTTATCGATGCCGAGCCTGTCGATTTCTCGCATGGCGTAGGCGCGGATACCGAACTCTTGGATGGCGACCCTCTCCAGGGGATCGACGTCACGCAGTCCGATGTAGACCAGTTTGGAGGGCAGTAGGCAGGGTTTGCACCAGCGCAGGTCAGGCAGGTCCAGATGGAATGCCTCCATGCCTCGCATCAGAAACGACAGCGGTTTGCCGTGGAAGTTACCGGAGTCGGAGGTGAGAGCTGGCGGACGGTGGGACGGGTCAAGTCAGCCGGTGGGACGGCTCATACTCAGGTCAGCAGGCAGCCGGCGGGACAGCACTCACCATAGGCAAACGGACATACCCGTCTAAAATATATTGTCGTAAATCAACACTACTTTCGCTCAGAAACTGCTTGAATGCCATCGATTTCGCCGCCACTAAATAACCCTTACATTCGCTGCACCCAAAACACAAGTCCTCTCTACCACGAATAACGTGTTATGCGATCCGATGCTGCCTGCGCCTACACCACCTCCTACCACCCCGGCCGGCGGCGTCCTCACGTGTGTTGATGTCGGCGTGCGCGTCCACCCAGAGCACTGCCAGCTTGTCCTGGCGCACCGTCTGGGCGTGGCCGTGAATGGTGCCGATGGCGATGCTGTGGTCGCCGCCCAGTGTCACCACCACGTCATGCTGACCCAGCGCCGTAGACACACGCTCAGACAGCTGCAGAGGCGCGGGAGGGGAGGGGTGCGGGTCAAGAGGTCAGCAGGTTCAGCTGCCACGCGGATGGTCAAGAGGTCAGCAGGTTCAGCTGCCACGCGGAGGGTCAAGAGGTCAGCAGGTTCAGCTGCCACGCGGGGGTCAAGAGGTCAGCAGGTTCAGCTGCCACGCGGAGGGTCAAGAGGTCAGCAGGTTCAGCTGCCACGCGGGGGGTCAAGAGGTCAGCAGGTTCAGCTGCCACGCGGGGGTCAAGAGGTCAGCAGGTTCAGCTGCCACGCGGAGGGTCAAGAGGTCAGCAGGTTCAGCTGCCACACGGGGGGTCAAGAGGTCAGCAGGTTCAGATGCCACGCGGGGGGTCAAGAGGTCAGCAGGTTCAGCTGCCACGCCGGAGGGGGGGGGGGGGGCAGGTCAGCCAGAGCTGAGGTATGCAACACTACAGATGCTTAGGTGGGAGGGAGGGTCGAGAGGTCAGCAGGGTCGGATGGACGCGTCGCTACTGCCTTCCTAGAACGCATCTATGGGCAACTGCACGTTCTAATGAACTATCTGAAGTGCCCAAGCTGACCTGCTACTACCCAATGTTACACAGTGGAGGACACCGATCTGCTACAGACTAATCGGACATAACCTGCTATAGTCCGGACGTTGACCTGTTACAGACTGACCTGCTCATTGAAGCGGCCCACGCTGGTGGCGTTCTTCATCCTGGCGCGCTCATCGTCCGCCCTGTACTCAGTGGCGACCTCTTCGTTCAGTGTGAGGTCACCGAGGTCACGCACGGTGTGCCCGAGGTCCTTCAGCTCCTTCAGAACACCCGTCTGCCGAACCGCCTCCGGGCCCAGACTGGCACCGCTGCGGGTCTGAGGAAGCAGAGTGGTGAACGGAGCGCGTCCGGTAACAAGTAGTGGACACGCTATGTCCAGCCGAATACATGGGCAAGCTCGGGCGAGGGTAAATTAGGTTCACTTTAAAAGACGGCGTACTTTCCACAAGTCAAGCGTTGTTGGCGATGAGCAGTTACAGATACGGTTTATGTGTCAGTGAAATGGAACGTTTAACAAATATTGCTAAAAGTGGGCGTTTAGCAAATGTTGAAGCAGAATGACCGATACTTTCGGTCGTTTCGATATTACGCCATTTGTTTTTCGCCCGAAATTGATAACCCTTTTCCTCTCCAAGCAGTAAGCACTTTGTTAAATATTATCGCTTAGTTTCACACACACTTGTAATTTCATTACATAAAAGCAATGAAAAGCAATGCAGTATATATATATATATATATATATATATATATATATATATATATATATATATATATATATATATATATATATATATATATATATATATATATATATATATATATATATATATATATATATATATATATATATATATATATATATATATATATATATATATAATCATAGGGGTATATATCAGAGCACCTAGTCGCCGATGCGTTACCCCTCCCTCCGGTCGTTTTCGTATAGTAAGCAGATTAGGCTCACGTAGGCAGACACCTTTATCATGGCTCCGATCTTGGGCTATTAGTATGGCCCATGGGTGAGGTTCCGAGCGGTGTACCGAGGAGACTTGCTCGGCGCCAACTCAGCATGATTTAGTAGAGAGGAAGTCTCTACCAGTGATGTCACGTGTCAGCACGCGTAAAATGTAATGTACATAACCTGGTTATTGCGCAACGTAACACGATTGCAAATTTTATGTACCTACCTAACTGAATGAGGGCTGCGGAACCCAGTCGGTCAAAATGGTGAATTTGACCGAAGTTGGTATCTGCAGTCAATAAAACCCATCCCAGAGTCCGAATGTGGAGTGACTCACGAGAAACTGTACACGATCTTCTAATTTCATCCCGGTTAGTATGTTATTTCCACTGTATTATACTTATATGGCTAGTGTTATAGCTGTCGCACATATATACCTATAACCTAGTTTAATAACTGTCGCACTGCTAAAATATTATAACGTTCCGGAATGTTGCGACACTGCCGGGCGAGCCGACGCAGCGCGCGAACGGCGACAAGTGCGTGCATCGCTCGTGTTCTGTGCGTGCATTGTCTGCGCCTCGCGGATTCGCACACTTCTAGGACACCACATAGATGCGTGCCTGTGTTCGGCACCCTTAGGATGGCCCGCGCCGGAGAGTCGCATTCCGAGTCGTCCCACCATCCTGTCAGTGGTCATTTAGTCATATAGTCAGTCAGGTCGTTATCGGGACCGATCTCGGCGCCACCGAGGCCAGGGTCTGGTCATTTCGTGTGTATGTGTGTATGTGTGTATGTGTGTGTGTGGGTGCGGGTGCGGGTGCGTGTGCGTGTGCGTGTGCGTGTGCGTGTGCGTGTGCGTGTGCGTGTGGGTGTGGGTGTGCGTGTGCGTGTGTGTCTGTTTGTTATGGGTTAGAATGGATGGCTTCTTCGGCTTGGTGTCCAACAGAAATGTGTTGAATCTATGCTTGTGTTCGTATACTTTAGTTAATAGTTTGGAGGGATAATGCTGATACATTTCATAACAGTCGACACATGTCCGGACAGCGAGCAAGACACGTGCTGCAACTGCGCTGTTGAATATATCAATAAACACGCTTCTGTTTGCTTTGAAGGATGGACGCTCTGTATATCAGTCTCACTTGCTACTCGGGACTGTATTATATACTATAGCCTTCGATGCCCAACTCGCACCTCAGTTCGGCGAGTTCAGTCGCTGGTGGACCGCCCGCCTACTGTTCAGTATTCAGGGTCGACAGCATGAGGCGCCGAGCCTCCGCGCCCTCCAAAACCGGTCCTGGCCAGACTCCTCCCCCGGGCTGGAGGCTCGACCACATGTCGCAGAGTCGATGTTACTGCCACGTGGGAAGACCTCCACAAGGCTTGAGATGCTCTTACGAGTTACGGAAATAAATATGGCAATATTACTGGTGGACCGGTGGCAATATTACTTGGCCGTCTGACGCCAAAATAGAGCATGTCAAAGGCGTTTGATTCAATTGACATTAAACGAATTCATGGGATCACTCCACCTTTCCCACTTTTTCGAAGACGTCTATCTATGCTTATGTTACATTCGAATAAATGCCTGCCATCCTTCAATGTGTCGCGGTCGCCAGTATATAATCGGTGACGAGTCGACTCGTTTGTATCGAGTCGGTAATAGGTGTTCATGCACCGTCCATGTTATACCTAGTCGATGTTTCTCTTCCTATGTCTCATGATTCAAGTCGATTAAATTAACCTTAATTTCCTGACATCTTCGATACAATTAAAGGTCACGCATACCTTATATGAAGACCTCTAGGCTCTCTAATAAACCATTCTCATCCTGTGGGGATCACGCCGAGCTTGTCTCCTCCTCCAAAGGGAACACCGCCCCGCTCAAACGCCGCCGCTGCCTCGGTAGCAGCAGCAGCAGCGTCCCGTGTCGGCGGCCTTGTGTCGGTACTCTGCATATGCCGGCCTTCACCTTGGCTGTCTCAGCGACGCTGGAGCTCAGTAGCTGCCCATAACTACATAGCACAGCCCACAGCGACCGGTGGCTGCGCTCCACAGCGCCTGGCAATGGCCAGCACGGAGCCAGCGTTCCTGAACACACTTCATGACCATTCAGGCAGCCGACACAGAAGTTCAGCTGCTGAGCCGAGACGGCACACCGACAGAGGAAAGCATGTGTTTATGTATTGTTATGTTTATGTTTAATATATATATATATATATATATATATATATATATATATATATATATATATATATATATATATATATATATATATATATATATATATATATATATATATATATTCCCTTTAAAGGGAATAGGTCACCTTGAAAGTTGTCTTGAAATTCAGCCATACGGTGCATCTTGAGCTCAAAACTACGAATATGACTTTGGTTTGGACAACTGATGGATATATGTGGAGAAAGAAATAAGTTTCTCTTGGCATTTCACGAGAAATCGTACGATAGCAGCTGGCGTTCTGACTCCGTCCCGCTCCGCCTGACGCCAAATACAGTCTCTGACAAGTGGCCGTCGCGCCGCACGGGCGGCTGAGCGGATATTAACGAGGCGTCGTGATCAGACTACGTGCCAGAGAGTGTACCTGCCTCCGGCGGCGAGCGTTCATGTCCCGATCGTGGCCCGGAACAGCGGACATGAAATGGGGCCCACTAGTCCTGTGTCGAAATTACTTAACGTATTAAGGTAATTATTTCACCACAACCCATTTTTAGATCTGCTCTACAAATCTGCTATCTCAGTCCACAGCCCCATGTTAAAGGTGAACTATTATTCCCTTTAAGCAAAACTCCGTGTTTAGCTTTTTGGGGTGGTAAAAACGGATATTTGCTTAAAAGCAGCCAATGGATAAGGTGAGCCAATGCGTCAATATATCAATTTGAAGCTCTCAGTAATGCGGTTTAAATGCATATATGGTCGTGTCTTATTTCGTCGTCAAACATACGCTAGAGGAGAAAATAAGCCGGACCTTAGTGGGTACCATAAACTGCGGGTCCCTGCGATACCAGACCCTTCACTGGTGGGACAGACGGGACTCACTGACCTGACCCTTGTCGAAGGCTGCGCCAAGCACGCCAATGGACACAGACCGCGAGTTGGGAGGCGGCGGCGGCTGGGAGCGGCCCAGCCGGCCGGCCAGACGGGAGCACGTGCGCAGCATGACTGACGGTACCTGCTGACCCCATGTCCGCGGCGGCCGCCGGGGCAGGCTCGGACGCCCCGCAGTCCGACCGGACCAAGGATACTCGGCGGGGCCCGCCGCGGGGGCTGATCGGACGGCCCGATAGACCGTGAGGGCGGCGGGGCGACGGACGGCGGCGCCAGCCGGGGGTCAGACGTGATGTGGGCAGAGGGGATGGACAGGATAGAGGGACAGACGGGACAGCCAGCTTGGATAGAGGATCAGACGTGATGTGGACAGAGGGGATGGACAGGATAGAGGGTCAGACGGGACAGTTGGGATATAGGGTCAGACGTGATGTGGACAGAGGAGATGGACAGGATAGAGGGACAGACGGGACAGCTTGGATAGAGGGTCAGACGTGATGTGGACAGAGGAGATGGACAGGATAGAGGGACAGACGGGACAGCTGGGATAGAGGGTCAGACGTGATGTGGACAGAGGAGATGGACAGGATAGAGGGTCAGACGGGACAGCTGGGATAGAGGGTCAGACGTGATGTGGACAGAGGAGATGGACAGGATAGAGGGACAGACGGGACAGCTTGGATAGAGGGTCAGACGTGATGTGGACAGAGGAGATGGACAGGATAGAGGGACAGACGGGACAGCTGGGATAGAGGGTCAGACGTGATGTGGACAGAGGAGATGGACAGGATAGAGGGACAGACGGGACAGCTTGGATAGAGGGACAGACGGGACAGCTGGGATAGAGGGACAGACAGGAAATGACGATGGCTTCGTTATGATGATGGCCACCGATGGAACGCCGCGAAGCGGCGTGAAAAGTTGAATTATAAGTCGTGGAAATCGAAATGTAAATATTGGAACCAGACCGCAAGTGGAGCCAAGCCGCAGGTAACCCCTTTTCCTGGTTACACATCTCGCTATGATGAAAAATATTGAAATGTAGGTAGTTTTTCATATACGAATGCCTCGAATAGTAAATCACGATGATCGGTGGCAGTCAGCACTTAACAGTACATATGATAATAATAGCTGTATACATATGCACCGAACTGTAACAAACAACTGGTAACAGTGCAAATGGTTTGAAAGCAGCAAGGGGTAGAACGACTTTTCCGCGCATAAATAGTCCCTGTGGATCTGGAGGAGCCTGGGGAGATGGCTTGGGGAGATGGTCCTGGCCTGGTCCCACTAATAGCTCTTCGGTCCAGCAAGTTGGCCGTTGGGCACCGCTGGAGCAGCTTCTGGGTGCCGATGTCGGCGTCTTTGTGTTCGCGTCGCCTTTTTCGGAACTCGGCAGACTAGCTAAACATGTAGCCCGCTTCAAAGTTAATATTTTATGAAGGGGTGGGCCCTGGCGGAATGGCGGCCCTGCCGCGAAGCGGCGTGAAATTTCCACTTTTTGACTGTGGATAGCTGGATTTTGACTGCTGCAAAGGCAATTTTGCGATAAATTGTTAACTTCCCCCGTAAAAAGTGTGTGTGTGGGGGCCAGGGGCGGATCCAGGGGGTGGCCGCAGCGGTCCCCCCCCCCCCCCCCCCGCCAGAAGGGCGCCCCACGGGCTGTCTGTCGCCGGGCGCGCCAGGCGCCCGGCGATGGACAGCCTGTGAGCACGCAGCGTCCCTATGGACCGATTGGACACCCTTTTGGGCGCCCTGATGAAAGTAACTTACCGAGTATCAGGTCATACAGGTCATGACCTGGCCCTTTTGACCCGAGGCGCCCTTCCGGCCAGTGACGGCGCCCTTTCGGCCAGTGACGGCGCCCTTTCGGTCAGTGACGGCGCCCTTTCTTTGGAAGGCGCCCCTAGATTTTTGGAAGGCGCCCCTAAATTGGCCTGCGGCCACCCCTCCTAAAATATCCTGAATCCGCCCTTGGTGGGGGCAACCACCCCACCTTCTGGGAGTGGGGGGCCGGGGGACCGTCCGCTCCGACCCTCCCGTCGGCGACGCCCCTGCTTGTTACGGATAAAATTTCCTTCGTTTTCCTTTCGGGGCAGCGGTGTGTCCAAGAGAAAACGAAAGAAATTTCATCCGTAACTGACTGAGCCCATTTCCACGTCGTAGGGGTGTAGGATCCTATTCAGTTGAAGGGCTTCAGCCCCCTCCCCTAACTTGGCTTCAGCCACCCCAACTTGGACGAGGAAGTGGGTCAAATCCGGGGAGAAATCTGCATTTTGGTAGATTTTGATGGTACTATAAAGGAAATAGTTGACCTTGGAAAATTTTCCCAAACACAATTTGATTATATTTTTTTAATACTATTTTTATATTTATATTACTATATTATATTATATATTACTATTACTATATTTATTTTTTATTTTTATATTGTCAAGAATGACCTTATATCGCGCCGATTCAGGACAGAAGGCCGTACATTATTATTGTTTATCAAAACTATATGCATACTCTCTGAGTCAGAGTCCTGACGTCACGCGAATTAAAAAAAATGGTTCAGCCAATCAGATTCGAAAGTAGTCGCGTAAGGATATACTCGCATTATAGATGTACCAACCGGCGGCCGGCGGTTCGCTTGCCAGCACCAGCTGCAAGCTGATTGGCTGATGGTATAGCCTCTGCCCGGGCTAGATCCAGCACCACATTCATTCGCCAGCACCGCAATCCTTCGCCAAAAAAAACAAATATATTCGGCTGGAGTCTTTTCAGCCAAGAAAACTTGCAGAGATGGGTTTCCCAACACGGGCTACAAAACTGCTATCTCAGTTTAAAACTAATGTTGAAGGTGAACTGTTTCCTTTAAGAATTTTTCCCCGCTCAGTCCCCCAACTTGATTTTTCCCAGCTCAGCCCCCCCCCCCTCTCCAACTTTTCTGGAGAAGCTACGTCCCTGCCACGTCGTATTTTTCATATTCCAATCTTGATTTGAATAGGAATTACATGAAAACTAGAATCAGCTTCCGCCATAACAAATGTGTGTGTGTGTGTGGGGGGGGGGGGGGGGTCGGCCGCCATAAAAAGTGGGGTTCGACCCCCCCCCCCCCGGTTTTCAAAAGTGTGTGTGTGTGTGTGTGGGTCCTACCTACCGAAGCCTACTAGCCTACTAGCTAACCTAAGTACCGAAGTACCAACGGGAAAACTGGGGAAGTGGTGACTATAGCAAGATTAACGACTGTATTTGAGCTAGAATTTTGGAGCATAAACTAGTATTCAGTAGTTTTGTGCATGGCACTGGCGGATCCAGCCTCTCTCCGTGGGGGTCTTTTTGTGGCAAAAAGGTACCCCCATTTTTTTTTCTCCGCGGATTTGGACTGGTCACCTTATTTGGGTAGTTGGGCTTAAAATGCGCTTTTCAAATTCACCACAAAAAAAAATGATTTGGGGGGATTTTTTTTTTCTCCGAAAAAATCAGCTTATTTTTATTTGGGGGGTCAAAAACCCACGATTTCGAAAATCCAATATAACCATTTTGAATAAAATGTTATTTCCTTTCTTTTGACGTTTTGTATTTGCAATGTGCTTCAAAACTCTATTTTCTACGATCTGTAAAACATTTATAGTTTTTCCACCAAAAATGGCATGGCATGACGTCATTAAAACGTCATCATCTCCTAAAATACTACACCAATTTCATTCAAGTTAGCGCAAAGACGTAGCATTGATGCAGCATAAGGTACTGCAAGTTTTACGTTGATATCGACCATAGTTTTCAAGTTATTGAGAAAACCCGGGAGAGGGATAGATTCTGCCCCCCCCCCCCCCCCCACACACAAAACGGAAATTAGCAACGGCCGAATTTTTCGCCTAAAATACGCATGTAGGTCAAGTCGCATACGAGGATCACGAATCTGATGTTATTTGTAATGCCAAGATCAAGGTAAAATGCGTAGAGAAGGTTGTGTACCCTTGTGTACCTTTTTACGGACAAACGGTATACCGCACGGCCTCGAAATGGCCACCATTCGAAAGAGTGGCACAAAATGAAGGTGGGTTTTTCCTCGGAATTTCGATTAAGGTCACCCAAGGTCACGCATCAAGGTCAAACTATCAAAATCAACAAAAAATCGACCTTATGCACCTTTTTACGGACAAACGGTGCTTTGTACGTTTTTTTTTAATGGCAACCATTCGAAAGAGCGCCTCAAAATGAAGGTGGTGTTTTCCTCAGAATTCCAATTTAGGTCACCAAAGGTCACCCATCAAGGTAAAACTATCAAAATCAACCAAAATCGATCTTATGTACCTTTTTACGACAAACGAGGAAAAACCCACCTTCA
>JAXIVJ010011493.1:0-5000 GCA_036785665.1 Chirona hameri
TTTGTTCGATACTCTTGAGTGAATTAGTTGCGGGTATAAGAACCCCTTGCTAAGAGGCTTATACCCTCATACCGACCATCCGATCATGTAATTTTATCTTCTTCTATTGTGATCGGTGGACTTGAATGGCGGAGTTAGCCCCTGTTTTCCGACTGGCCCACAATATCTCTCTCGTATAAACAATGTCTTGTCTGATTGCGGCAGAATGCAAGCCAAGTACGCAACATCATGCTTAATGTCACGTAAATACGCTCGCGTGCATAATGACTGAGATCGTATCACTTCTTGCTGCAACCTGTGCTAATTGCCCCTCCATGTACCCGTAATTGGACGAAAACAAGCCCTGAATAGGCGTCCGGCTACCGTCGGACGTAATACCGGACATTACCACGCCTCTCTGGCGATCTGCCGCGCCAGTGGTCCACTTACACCTCTGTTCTACCGCGCGAGCCTTTGTGGTGGCATCATTATCCTATCCTGCCCGCCACCCCGTATCCCGCGCCACTCAACAACGCGACACCGGCCAACTGCGCCACTGCACGGCTGCAGTGCGCCGCGTCTGCCGCTGACCCGGTTAGCCGCTGCATACACGGTGCGTTATAACGTCACCCAGTGGGGCACGGCGCGGCTCGGTTCAGCCCGGCGCGGCCCGGCGCGGCGCGGCGCGGCTCGGCCCGGCCCGGCGCGGCCCGGCTCGGCGCCGCCCGGCGAGGGAGGTCCCGTTATTTGCGCGGGCGGCGCACCGAGTGACACGGTGGCCTGCACTGCCGAGCCGCCGCCGCCGCCCACACCGGCATCAGTGTGGCTGGGAGCTGATTCCAGAGCTTCTGTCGCGGCCGGTAGCTGTGACAGCTCGCTGTGACAGCTGGCAGTCTGGAGACGGTTGTTGCCGCCGTTGACAGGATGATTGTCTGGTGATGACTGCTGCTGCCGCTGCCGGGATGACGCATGATGCGTCCGATGACGACCCGTCATCTTCGTGGCGGATATATCGTCTGTTAATGGGTCGGCGAGTCTGTTGCCAGCTGCCGACTCGTAGCTCTCCTTCAGTGGGTCAGCAGGACAGGTGAACAGCGGAACAGCGGAACAGCAGAACAGCAGAACAGCAGAACAGCAGAACACTAGAACACTCGGCCTGAGCTTCCTCAGTTCCCAAATGAGCCAGGACAGCCGCCAACTCCCCCACGCCGAGACTGCCAGTTGTGGTGTAATGTCAGACCTTCGTTAGAGCACCCTGACCTCGGACTGGTCCACTTCTGGACTCTTTCCCTCACTGCAGTTCAGCAGACCGGCTTCTGTAGTCTGTAGATGCTGTAGAGTCCCGCATTACGCTATGCATGACCAATCAGCAATAAACAATGCACTTACTTGTGGCACACCATAGCGGGAAAGATGCTGCCGGGCTGTCTGCCGGGCTGGCCAACCGGCCGGCTCCACGGCTGACGGCCTGGCAGTCTGCCCAGCCGCCTGACCATTCGACCTGCCTAGCTTCCCGGCTGGCCGCCCGACCGGCTGGCTCCACTGCTGCCTAGCTTCGCTGCTGGCTGGCCGGCCGGCTGGGGTCAGCGGTCGGGTAACGGTGCCGGGTCAGCCCTCCCGCCATCGGCCGGACGATCTCAGTAGCCTGCCGATACCGCGGCCGCCTCCCACCCGCTGATGTACCCCGGCACCCCGCGGACGACCGGTCACGGGTCAGCCGAGCTCACCCGAGATGTGACCCGTACTATCGGCCCTGGAGATGAGGCATACCACGCTCCATCGGACCCTGACCCAAACCCAGACCTGTGACCTACCCCGCCCCACCGGACCCAGACCCCTGACCTACCCCGCCCCACCGGACTCAGACCCCTGACCTACCCCGTCCCACCGGACCCAGACCCGTGACCTACCCGTCCCACCGGACCCAGACCCCTGACCTACCCCGCCCCACCGGACCCTGACCTGTGACCTACCCCGCCCCACCGGACCCAGACCTGTGACCTACCCCGCCCCACCGGACCCAGACCCGTGACCTACCCCGCCCCACCGGACCCAGACCCAGACCCGTGACCTATCCCGTCCCACCTGGCCCAGACTCGTGACTAACCCCGCCCTTCGCACCAAACCCGTGACCTCAGCATCGCAGGCCCAGATAAAAACCCTCGAACAGTCGGATAATGAAAGCTCACCGTTATCAGAGCGCTAAGTCACCTTGACAGCGCCACTGCAGTCGTCTGGACAGCCCGAACTCTTAGTCGGGGCCGCAGTCCGATGCTGCAGCCCATATGCCGTCAATCCTTTGATTTGGGTCGACTTGGTCCATTGGTTCTGGATAGGCCCGAGGCTCGGCACATTGGGTCTGGACAGGCCGAGGCTCGGCACATTGGTTCTGGATAGGCCCTGAGTCTGTATAGGCCCTGGGTATGGATAGGCCCGAGGCTCAGCAGCTGGGTGTGTCTCAGATGGTGGGTATCGCGGCCCGCCCGTCACCCGTGGCTGGTGCAGGGTCCTATCGGTAAGACCCACAGGCAGACAGTCACCGGTCGGCCGGTCACGGGTCGGTGACACAGGCAGACAGTCACCGGTCGGTCGGGCGATGGTGACATGGTGACCGGTCAGGTCAGGTCGTGCATATGCTGCTTCCGAAATGCTGGCTTATAGGGTTGGTTTATACCGTCAAATCGATGAATCTATTTGCCTGTAAATGTGAGGTGGATATGTAGAATAGGTTTCGATATATTTTTATTTTTGTTTTCTCGCGTGAATTGAAATATGCCGGCTAGTTGATTTTCCTTTATCTTCTTCTGGTCTGGTGTGGCCTCTGACATACCTTTAATTAACGCTGCATGATCGACTGGCTCTAGCTGCCCTTGTCCCTGCGAAACAGAGAAACTTGTCCCTGAGAAACAGTCAGGTACAGCTAACACCAGCTGCTGCGCCGGCCGGGCAGCAGCCGTTTAACAGAGTGGAACACACTCTTCACCACCACCGCCGGGCCAGCCCAGCCTGCCAGCCCGGCCAGCCAGCCAGGCCAGCCAGGCCAGCCAGGCCAGCCAGGCCAGCCAGGCCAGCCAGGCCAGCCAGGCCAGCCAGGCCAGCCAGGCCAGCCAGGCCAGCCAGGCCAGCCAGGCCAGCCAGGCCAGCCAGGCCAGCCAGGCCAGCCAGGCCAGCCAGGCCAGCCAGGCCAGCCAGGCCAGCCAGGCCAGCCAGGCCAGCCAGGCCAGCCAGGCCAGCCAGGCCAGCCAGGCCAGCCAGGCCAGCCAGGCCAGCCAGGCCAGCCAGGCCAGCCAGGCCAGCCAGGCCAGCCAGGCCAGCCAGGCCAGCCAGGCCAGCCAGGCCAGCCAGGCCAGCCAGGCCAGCCAGGCCAGCCAGGCCAGCCAGGCCAGCCAGGCCAGCCAGGCCAGCCAGGCCAGCCAGGCCAGCCAGGCCAGCCAGGCCAGCCAGGCCAGCCAGGCCAGCCAGGCCAGCCAGGCCAGCCAGGCCAGCCAGGCCAGCCAGGCCAGCCAGGCCAGCCAGGCCAGCCAGGCCAGCCAGGCCAGCCAGGCCAGCCAGGCCAGCCAGGCCAGCCAGGCCAGCCAGGCCAGCCAGGCCAGCCAGGCCAGCCAGGCCAGCCAGGCCAGCCAGGCCAGCCAGGCCAGCCAGGCCAGCCAGGCCAGCCAGGCCAGCCAGGCCAGCCAGGCCAGCCAGGCCAGCCAGGCCAGCCAGGCCAGCCAGGCCAGCCAGGCCAGCCAGGCCAGCCAGGCCAGCCAGGCCAGCCAGGCCAGCCAGGCCAGCCAGGCCAGCCAGGCCAGCCAGGCCAGCCAGGCCAGCCAGGCCAGCCAGGCCAGCCAGGCCAGCCAGGCCAGCCAGGCCAGCCAGGCCAGCCAGGCCAGCCAGGCCAGCCAGGCCAGCCAGGCCAGCCAGGCCAGCCAGGCCAGCCAGGCCAGCCAGGCCAGCCAGGCCAGCCAGGCCAGCCAGGCCAGCCAGGCCAGCCAGGCCAGCCAGGCCAGCCAGGCCAGCCAGGCCAGCCAGGCCAGCCAGGCCAGCCAGGCCAGCCAGGCCAGCCAGGCCAGCCAGGCCAGCCAGGCCAGCCAGGCCAGCCAGGCCAGCCAGGCCAGCCAGGCCAGCCAGGCCAGCCAGGCCAGCCAGCCAGGCCAGCCAGGCCAGCCAGGCCAGCCAGGCCAGCCAGGCCAGCCAGGCCAGCCAGGCCAGCCAGGCCAGCCAGGCCAGCCAGGCCAGCCAGGCCAGCCAGCCAGGCCAGCCAGGCCAGCCAGGCCAGCCAGGCCAGCCAGGCCAGCCAGGCCAGCCAGGCCAGCCAGGCCAGCCAGCGTGCATAACCGGCAGAGGATGGGCAGCCCCAGGCCACGCTGTCTGCTGCCGGTTCTATCTACCGTCAGAGGATGGGCAGCCTCAGGCCACGCTGTCCACTGCCGGTCCTATCTACCGTCAGAGGATGGGCGGCCCCAGGCCACGCTGTCCACTGCCGGTCCTATCTACCGTTAGAGGATGGGCAGCCCCAGGCCACGCTGTCCACTGCCTGTCCTATCTACCGTCAGAGGATGGGCAGCCCCAGGCCACGCTGTCCACTGCCGGTCCTATCTACCGTCAGAGGATGGGCGGCCCCAGGTCACGCTGTCCACTGCCGGGCCTATCTACCGTCAGAGGATGGGCAGCCCCAGGCCACGCTGTCCACTGCCGGTCCTATCTACCGTCAGAGGATGGGCAGCCCCAGGCCACGCTGTCCACTGCCGGTCCTATCTACCGTCAGAGGATGGGCAGCCCCAGGCCACGCTGTCCACTGCCGGTCCTATCTACCGTCAGAGGATGGGCAGCCCCAGGCCACGCTGTCCACTGCCGGTCCTATCTACCGTCAGAGGATGGGCAGCCCCAGGCCACGCTGTCCACTGCCGGGCCTAACTACCGTTAGACAATCGGCCATGCTAAGCTCGGGTGCTATCTGCGCCGGTAGACTGGGCTCAGTATCAACAAGTAAACAGGCGTGTCAAATAATACGGCCTGAAAGGTTTAGATAGGCGGTGTAC
>JAXIVJ010011493.1:12500-43440 GCA_036785665.1 Chirona hameri
TGCGGCCGGCGCGGTCCCGGCCGGCCCGGCGTCCTATCAGTAGTGCTGATCCAATCCTGCCCTCCACCCCCGCCGCCGCCGGATCCCCTGCAGGCCGGCACCCACAGAGCGTCGCAGAGCCCCGCCGGCGTGCCTCAGCTCTAGTGTTGGGCGGCGCCGAGCCTGTCTCTGCTCCAGACTCGGGGCCACGCTCGCTGGACTCTGCCGTCCTGCTGACGACGGACCGTACCGAGCCGGAGGAGCAGCGCCGCTCCACCCCGGCTGCCGACCCCGCCGTCAGTCCGGCTGACGGCGTCAGGCTCGGAGCGGGCGCGGACGAGGCGGCAGCTTCCTCGGCCGGCTCCTCTGATAGGCTGAGCAGCGTCAGCAGCGGTGGTGACGGCGAGCAGGGTGGTGCAGAGGTGAGCGGTTTGCACAGGAGTGCTGACGATGTCAGCAGGAGCGGCAGTTGGAATTCCGTCGGGGAGGGTAAGCTGGGAGCGACACAGACTGTGCCTGCTGAGGAGAGTGACGGCGAGGAAGCAAGCAGCGGGCGGCCCGAGAGCGCGTCCGGCATCAGCAGGGAAGGTGACAAGTCTGGGTCAAAGAAGAGCCTGGCAGATAGTCTGGAAAGCATCCCATCTGACAGTGGACGGTGTGATGACCTCGCCACCCCGGAGGAAAACTCGAGACGCTCTCTGAACTCACTCACCCCAGACAAGCTGGAGGTGCGAGCCAAGCCCAGGAAGGCATCCGAGATGGAAGCCATGGTTCTCCCCGCAGACACCGCGACTGCTGCACACGAGGACTACCGGCTGTCACCAGTGGAGAAGACATCGACGTCGGACGTGGCAGACGGTACGCCCGAGTTCATGAAGATTCACCTGCACCGCGTGGAGACACCTACTGCTATGACCACCCAGGTGGTGGTGCCCAAGCCGAAACCCAGGGAAACGCCGCCCTCGAAGCCGGTGTGGCAGACGGACCAGACGCCGAGCAAGGTAGAGAGTAAGCTGGATGATAAGGTGGTGACCAAGAAGGATAGCAAGACAGAGCGCAAGCCGGATAACAAGTTTGACGGTCTGTCGGCTGACGTGCCTGAGATAGTACTGATTGAGAAGCATAGCACGCGCCAACGCGCCTCCATCAGTCAGACAAACCACGATGGCCACGCGGGCAGCAATGCCAAACCAGTGTTCGAGACACCCACATCTCCGCAGAGTCCCAGGCCTGTGCCGGAGGTGCCGGCTCGTCCTGTCCTCCCGCCAGCAGCGAGGACGCCGGATTCCTCGCGACATTCCTCCCTGGGCAGACCGAGCGGACAGGAGGCGGAGGACTCGGAGGCTGTCGTGCTGCGGAGGAGGCCCCCGCCGCCCGCCGCAGACTCGTCGCCCGATTCAGAGCTGCTCAAAGTGTTCAAGCGGCGCTCACTGAAGACCGTTTGCCCCGACGAGTCGACGCCGAAACTCTCGACGCCCACAGCGCCGGCCGACGACCCGCTGAGGGTTTCGACAGATGAAAAGGAAAGCGACCGGCCGAGGACCGAGGTGGTGACGGCGTCAGTGTCGCCGTCAGAGGCGCGATCTGCCTGGAACCAGCGTTCTGTGAGCATGCCGGCAGGCGGACCTAGGAGTCCTCCGGTCCCGGAGGCGGGCCCGCAGTCAGTGGGTACCGTGGCGGCGGAAACCGCGTCCACCCGACCCGAGCGCCCTGAGAGGTCAGAGCGCCCGCGGAAACCAGCCCCTCCCACCCAGCCACGGCCCTCCCCCTCCGCCGCCGCTGCCGCCGCCGAAGAGGGGGGCGCCACCATCGCCGCCGAGCAGCCCCGTGTGAAGTCGGCGCCGGACGCGACCCGCGCGCCCTCTGTGGCGTCAGCGGCCGCCGGGCCGAGCGGGGAGCAGCGGCGCGCGACGCACGCGGAGGAGGACGGCGCCTCCACCGCCGACTGGCTAAAGCTGGTCCGAGTGCGGCGCGAGCAGCGGGAGCAGCGCGAGCAGAAAACCATGCGCAAACTCGGTCAGAAGGAGCTCATCATTGAGGTGAGAGGTGTGGGGAGTCAGGATGTACTAAACAGTACCCACCGGAGAACAAGATATAAACAGGCAATGCTTATTACTTGGATTATTGTGACTCTTATCCTGGTGTGCATATTGCGTGCGTATTTGTAGTTGGCATTTTAATGGTACAGCTTTGGGGCAGTTGCTAGCATAATGCATGGGTCGAATTTGAAAGCGATGACAATAACCGGTACCTGGGTGTCACTGGGTGGGATGTTTGCCCATTAGTTTTCAGTCAGAGTGGATGCAGTGTTTCCTCGGCTCGTCTGGTAACTGCATCCTGTCTGTGTCTGTGTAACCGCATCGTGTCGTGCCCACAGCCCGATACACTGGCTCCTCGCGCTCCGGCCCCGCGCAGCTCCCGGGTGCTCGAGATGGCCAGCTCCTTCCAGAAGCTGCAGCCCACGTGACCGGCCTGCCGGTCCTCTGCCGCAGCCGCGCCGGGTCACGTGACCGGTCCGGTCCGGCCCGGCGCGGCCACACCCAAAGACAGACTGCGGAGCAGGAGAGTGTGTGAGATGTGCGTGTGTGTGTGTGAGGCGTGCTGTTGGCGCGGTGCCGAGACGCGAGTGAACACTGTTTGTGCGGGCATGTGACGGTCGTCGGACGGTCCGTCTCACTGTTGCTTTGCTGAGAGCCTTTATCGTTTAAGAAGCGCACCTGGTGTTGCCGCGCGGAAAATGTTTTAATGAACAGTGATGACGCCCGCGTGTGATTATAGTATCGGTCTTGTTACTGCTGCTGAAGCTACTGCGAACAAGATGTGAAGCGTTCTTAAGTCGATGGTAGTTCCGCTAAAGGAGTAAACATGGTCTGGTTGAGTACTCAGCCGGATTATGTTAAATTAATCGTGTAATCATCATATGCTTAAAGGGCGTGATTAAGTGCATTACCTAGCCCTTCACGCAAGTGCGCAATGGGAATTACCGCCAAGTTTCTCGGCAATATCTACACTGTGATTACGACGCGCCGTGAATAAACTAGCGTGCGATAATTTGGCCTGCTTTGCGTTTGTGGTCGTTCTCCGTGCGCGTGATAAGGTACTCCTATCTCGTCTGTATCCATTAGGTCTGTGAAGAGTCGAGAAGCCAAGAGTGTCCTATCCAGCGTGTTACAACTCCTTGGGGACACTATATGAAGCATAGGGCACTAAGATGGCGTTCAGCGGGTGTGCAGTGGTGGTGCGGTGGATACAGTCTTGTCTTGCTGTGCCAACTGTCACGGGGCCGGGTTCAATTCCCGGCGGACCCTCTGAATAAAGTGATTATAACCTCCCCACTATCCCCCCCCCCCCACGAGGGGAATGGGGGCGCCATTACATGGGCAGTAGGACGTCACGAGATAGGTAGCGTATATGGAATCCTTCTACCTGGTCGAAGTGGCCACTCACCATCAGTCAACAGTAGTAGGTGAGAGATCTCCCAGTGGTGTGTAGTAGGTGAGAGATCTCTCAGTGGTGTGTAGTAGGTGAGAGATCTACCAGTGGTGTGTGGTAGGTGAGAGATCTCCCAGTGGTGTGTTGTAGGTGAGAGATCTCCCAGTGGTATGTAGTAGGTGAGAGGTCACCTCCCAGTGGTGTGTAGTAGGTGAGAGGTCTCCCAGTGGTGTGTAGTAGGTGAGAGATCTCCCAGTGGTGTGTAGTAGGTGAGAGATCTCCCAGTGGTGTCTAGTAGGTGAGAGATCTCCCAGTGGTGTGTAGGTGAGATATCTCCCAGTGGTATGTAGTAGGTGAGAGGTCACCTCCCAGTGGTGTGTGGTAGGTGAGAGATCTCCCAGTGGTGTATAGTAGGTGAGAGATCTCCCAGTGGTGTGTGGTAGGTGAGATATCTCCCAGTGGTGTGTAGTAGGTGAGAGGTCATCTCCCAGTGGTGTGTAGTAGGTGAGAGATCTCCCAGTGGTGTGTAGTAGGTGAGAGATCTCCCAGTGGTGTGTAGTAGGTGAGAGATATCCCAGTGGTGTGTAGTAGGTGAGATATCTCCCAGTGGTGTGTAGTAGGTGAGAGATCTCCCAGTGGTGTGTAATAGGTGAGATATCATCTCCCTGTGGTGTGTGGTAGGTGAGAGATCTCCCAGTGGTGTGTAGTAAGTGAGATATCTCCCAGTGGTGTGTAGTAGGTGAGATATCTCCCAGTGGTGTGTAGTAGGTGAGAGATCTCCCAGTGGTGTGTAGTAGGTGAGAGGTCACCTCCCAGTGGTGTGTACTAGGTGATAGATATCCCAGTGGTGTGTAGTAGGTGAAATATCTCCCAGTGGTGTGTAGTAGGTGAGAGATCTCCCAGTGGTGTCTAGTAGGTGAGAGATCTCCCAGTGGTGTGTGGTAGGTGAGATATCTCCCAGTGGTGTGTAGTAGGTGAGAGATCTCCCAGTGGTGTGTATTAGGTGAGAGATCTCCCAGTGGTGTGTAGTAGGTGAGAGATCTCCCAGTGGTGTGTAGTAGGTGAGAGGTCACCTCCCAGTGGTGTGTAGTAGGTGGGAGATATCCCAGTGGTGTGAAGTAGGTGAGATATCTCCCAGTATGTAGTAGGTGAGAGATCTCCCAGTGGTGTGTAGTAAGTAAGATATCTCCCAGTGGTGTGTAGTAGGTGAGAGATCTCCCAGTGGTGTGTAGTAGGTGAGAGATCTCCCAGTGGTTTGTAGTAGGTGAGAGATCTCCCAGTGGTGTGTGGTAGGTGAGAGATCTCCCAGTGGTGTGTAGTAGGTGAGAGATATCCCAGTGGTGTGTAGTAGGTGAGAGGTCATCTCCCAGTGGTGTGTAGTAGGTGAGAGATCTCCCAGTGGTGTGTAGTAGGTGAGAAATCTCCCAGTGGTGTGTAGTAGGTGAGAGATCTCCCAGTGGTGTGTAGTAGGTGAGAAATCTCCCAGTGGTATGTAGTAGGTGAGAGATCTTCCAGTGGTGTCTAGTAGGTGAGATATCTCCCAGTGGTATGTAGTAGGTGAAAAGTAATCGCCCAGTGGTGTGTGGTAGGTGAGAGATCTCCCAGTGGTATGTAGTAGGTGAGATATCTCCCAGTGGTGTGTAGTAGGTGAGATATCTCCCAGTGGTGTGTAGTAGGTGAGAGATCTCCCAGTGGTGTGTAGTAGGTGAGAGGTCATCTCCCAGTGGTGTGTAGTAGGTGAGAGATCTCCCAGTGGTGTGTACTAGGTGAGAGATCTCCCAGTGGTGTGTAGTAGGTGAGAGAGATATCCCAGTGGTGTGTAGTAGGTGAGAGATCTCCCAGTGGTATGTAGTAGGTGAGAGATCTCCTAGTGGTGTGTAGTAGGTGAGAGATCTCCCAGTGGTATGTAGTAGGTGAGAGGTCACCTCCCAGTGGTGTGTAGTAGGTGAGATGTCTCCCAGTGGTGTGTAGTAGGTGAGAGATCTCCCAGTGGTGTGTAGTAGGTGAGAGATCTCCCAGTGGTGTCTAGTAGGTGAGAGATCTCCCAGTGGTGTGTAGGTGAGATATCTCCCAGTGGTATGTAGTAGGTGAGAGGTCACCTCCCAGTGGTGTGTGGTAGGTGAGAGATCTCCCAGTGGTGTATAGTAGGTGAGATATCTCCCAGTGGTGTGTAGTAGGTGAGAGATCTCCCAGTGGTGTGTGGTAGGTGAGATATCTCCCAGTGGTGTGTAGTAGGTGAGAGATCTCCCAGTGGTGTGTAGTAGGTGAGAGGTCATCTCCCAGTGGTGTGTAGTAGGTGAGAGATCTCCCAGTGGTGTGTAGTAGGTGAGAGGTCATCTCCCAGTGGTGTATAGTAGGTGAGATATCTCCCAGTGGTGTGTAGTAGGTGAGAGATCTCCCAGTGGTGTGTAGTAGGTGAGAGGTCATCTCCCAGTGGTGTGTAGTAGGTGAGAGATCTCCCAGTGGTGTGTAGTAGGTGAGAAATCTCCCAGTGGTGTGTAGTAGGTGAGAGATCTCCCAGTGGTGTGTAGTAGGTGAGAAATCTCCCAGTGGTATGTAGTAGGTGAGAGATCTTCCAGTGGTGTCTAGTAGGTGAGATATCTCCCAGTGGTATGTAGTAGGTGAAAAGTAATCGCCCATTGGTGTGTGGTAGGTGAGAGATCTCCCAGTGGTATGTAGTAGGTGAGATATCTCCCAGTGGTGTGTAGTAGGTGAGATATCTCCCAGTGGTGTGTAGTAGGTGAGAGATCTCCCAGTGGTGTGTAGTAGGTGAGAGGTCATCTCCCAGTGGTGTGTAGTAGGTGAGAGATCTCCCAGTGGTGTGTAGTAGGTGAGAGATCTCCCAGTGGTGTGTAGTAGGTGAGATATATCCCAGTGGTGTGTAGTAGGTGAGAGATCTCCCAGTGGTATGTAGTAGGTGAGAGATCTCCCAGTGGTGTGTAGTAGGTGAGAGATCTCCCAGTGGTGTGTAGTAGGTGAGAGATCTCCCAGTGGTGTGTAGTAGGTGAGAGATCTCCCAGTGGTATGTAGTAGGTGAGATCTCTCCCAGTGTCGTGTAGTAGGTGAGAGATCTCCCAGTGGTGTGTAGTAGGTGAGAGATCTCCCAGTGGTATGTAGTAGGTGAGAGATCTCCCAGTGGTGTCTAGTAGGTGAGATATCTCCCAGTGGTGTGTAGTAGGTGAGAGATCTCCCAGTGGTGTCTAGTAGGTGAGATATCTCCCAGTGGTATGTAGTAGGTGAAAAGTAATCTCCCAGTGGTGTGTAGTAGGTGAGAGATCTCCCAGTGGTATGTAGTAGGTGAGAGATCTCCCAGTGGTGTGTAGTAGGTGATAGATCTCCCAGTGGTGTGTAGTAGGTGAGAGATCTCCCAGTGGTGTGTAGTAGGTGAGAGATCTCCCAGTGGTGTGTAGTAGGTGAGATATCTCCCAGTGGTGTGTAGTAGGTGAGATCTCTCCCAGTGGTGTGTAGTAGGTGAGAGATCTCCCAGTGGTGTGTGGTAGGTGAGAGATCTCCCAGTGGTGTGTAGTAGGTGAGAGATCTCCCAGTGGTGTGTAGTAGGTGAGAGATATCCCAGTGGTGTGTAGTAGGTGAGATCTCCCAGTGGTGTGTAATAGGTGAGAGATCATCTCCCAGTGATGTGTGGTAAGTGAGAGATCTCCCAGTGGTGTGTAGTAGGTGAGATATCTCCCAGTGGTGTGTAGTAGGTGAGAGATCTCCCAGTGGTGTCTAGTAGGTGAGAGATCTCCCAGTGGTGTGTGGTAGGTGAGATATCTCCCAGTGGTGTGTAGTAGGTGAGATCTCTCCCAGTGCCGTGTAGTAGGTGAGAGATCTCCCAGTGGTGTGTAGTAGGCAAGAGATATCCCAGTGGTGTGTAGTAGGTGAGATATCTCCCAGTGGTGTGTAGTAAGTAAGATATCTCCCAGTGGTGTGTAGTAGGTGAGATCTCCCAGTGGCGTGTAGTAGGTGAGAGATCTCCCAGTGGTATGTAGTAGGTGAGAGATCTCCCAGTGGTGTGTGGTAGGTGAGAGATCTCCCAGTGGTGTGTAGTAGGTGAGAGATCTCCCAGTGGTGTGTAGTAGGTGAGAGAGATCTCCCAGTGGTGTGTAGTAGGTGAGAGGTCACCTCCCAGTGGTGTGTAGTAGGTGAGAGATCTCCCAGTGGTGTGTGGTAGGTGAGAGAGATCTCCAGTGGTATGTAGTAGGTGAGAGATCTCCCAGTGGTGTGTAGTAGGTGAGAGGTCACCTCCCAGTGGTGTGTAGTAGGTAGTACGTACCACACACCACTGGGAGGTGACCTCTCACCTACTGCAGTTTTATGTAGCATCACGGCCAACTACCATGAATGAACCACTGGACAGTGCGCCACCTATTGTATATTTACACGCATCCTCACACTAATATCTGGGCACAGAGGGACAGGCGGGCACCCCGCGCGTGCCCCGCAGTAGAAATGGTCCGGTATAAAACGGCCAGCGAGGGCGCCAGGCAGGAACGATCAGTCAGCCGAGGTCATGTGGCACCGATCATACGTCATCACAGACACCACGATTACATCGGCGGTATGCACCCGACAGTAGCGGAGAGAGAGGCCGACAGGGAGCGCCTGGAGGCCGCCGGCGGCGCACACCGGCCGGCGTTGTAAAGCTGTGCAGTCGGGGGTCCACCCGGCGACGGTTTGATCATTGCGGAAACACAAACAGAGCTCGCGCAAGACGGGCAGGCCAGCGCGGCACCCCGACGACTAGGATGCACCAGCGCCGGGCGCGGCCCAGTGCATTGTGCCCGCGCTAATCGTCTGGAATGCAACAGACCGTATATCGGTCAAATCACGAATAACGACGATAAATACTGTCAGAGGTCGCGGTCTGCGACCCATAGGAGCTGGCGGTCTGCGAGCCAATGATAGGCCGTCGCCGGCATGTCACCGACGCGGCACAGTGCTGCCCCACCAATCGGCGAGCGGTGCGTGTGCGGTCAGCCAATCAGCAGGCAGACGGTAAGCGTATCCACCAATCAGCGGTCAGTGCGGCGTGCCCCGACCAATCAGCACATGTGCGCTCTCCAATCCGCAACCAATCACAAATAATGGTCGCTGGTGGCGGATTTGGCTCCAATCACAGAAGAGATACAGGATACACAGTCTCACGGATGACAATTGGCTGCCGAAGCCTAAATAAGTAGATATGTCGAGGGCACACGCCTTAGACAGCCGACATAGGCGGCTAAGCGACTGTTCGGACTAGCCATATACACCTCACACACCCTGTATACCACCTGGCAGAACAGCCGGGCTCATAATATACAACCTGACATAACAGCCGGGCTCATAATATACACCCTGACAGAACAGACGGGCTCATAACCTCTCGGGCAAGCATCCGACTCGCGCGCACACTGAACAGCCACGCTAAATAACAACCCGCTACCTGATCAACAGGCGACGGGCTCCGACTCAAAACACAGACAGATCGAGAGCGAGACCAGCTCTGGAAGCGGCGGCGGACGAGTCAGTCCGCCCGAGCGAATAAACAACTAATATCTCCAGTGTGCGCCTTCGAGACTAGAGCCAGAACCGGGCCGCGACGAGCGCCGTGGCGTAACGAATCAACTGAGCAAGCTCTCACGGATACCGCGCGTCAGTCGTCTGACAACTGTCGTGTAACGAACATTTCAACAGGCCAGCTGAGGAACGTCTCACAATCGTCACGTCCGTCACGATGTGACGGCGCAGGCGGAACCACCGATCAGCGGGAACCACCGACTGTTCGCCGTGGTCCCACGCCCACGCTAAATACTCTCCAACGACCGCTCTACAAACACCGTTACGCTTTCGCATAGTTCAAACAGCACTCCTTTCAGAGCTCATCTGTTGCTTTTCGCGTCGTTTCAGACCCTGATCCTCTCCAAAAGACAAGCCGGCCATCGCAGCGTTGAACCACATAACTTCCCAGACCGTCACACCGCCAAAACAGACAACCAGCGCCGCCCCGTCCAGTCCAGACGCGAAACCTGGGCCCGACAACGGCCAACAACGCTCCTTGCGGATACTATCTATCACTTCCATGGGCACTGATCCCTCAGACCTTCACTCCTCCGGAGACTATCACTGGGCACCTCTCTCTTCACCGAAACGCATTGCGAGTGCATCAGGAACTGTCAGCGTTTTCCTAGTCAGCTCCTTCTCCTAGGATCGCCTCTCAGTTGTCCCAGAGACCAGAGCTCCTCCAAAGTCCGGTCGAAAGCGACCAAGACGGCCACCTTTCTGGGCGCTAGGTTCCCACGGGGCTACTGTGACCAGATCACTGCCTGCCGTGCGACTTGGCCGACTTCACACTACTCCGTGCGGCCGGCGTAGAAATCCACAAGCCGGATCACACCTGTCGACGTAATGAATTGGCTCCGTCTTGTCCCAACAAACCGTACTTTCGCAAACTGTCGGGTGTGATCAGATTACGACTGTCTCTCCAGTTCCTTGTCTGTAGTCCTGTCCTCAACTGTCTGCGGTGCGCGTCTCCCGTCCCCTCAGCGGCTGAAGTTGGTCAGGTTGTACCACTGCTGCGTCTCCCGTCTCCTCAGCGGCTGAAGTTGGTCAGGTTGTACCACTGCTGCGTCTCCTGTGTGAGGTCGAAGTCAGCCAGCCGGACCGCCACGGCGCCGAGAAACAAGTTCTCCTGCAGGTGATCCTGATGCCAGAGCGACGCCTGCAGAGTCTTGGACTCGATCACTTCCGGTCGCATCCGATATACTATCTGTAAACCACACACGGTCGGGTTACTATCTGTAAACCACACACGGTCGGGTTACTATCTGTAAACCACACACGGTCGGGTTACTATCTGTAAACCACACACGGTCGGGTTACTATCTGTAAACCACACGTCACGGTCGGGTTACTATCTGTAAACCACACACGGTCGGGTTACTATCTGTAAACCACACGTCACGGTCGGGTCACCAGTCCAAACGCAGGCTGAGTGTCCACTGCACTATTCGGCTTAGTACACAGGTGAAACGAATTTCCGCCAGCATTTAAAACATGGCTCGATTTTCCAGCTGTTTGGACACAGCTTTTGACTTCTTCATAAATTAAAATTATAATGCTCCAATAATACCATTCAAAACATCAAATAACGTCCCTCCCGCTCCCACAAACGTCTCTCCCAAAAATATTTATCCCCCCAAACATCTCTCCCACCTGTGAAGTAACCATCCCCAGAAAAACGCCCGCCTCACCCTCTCCATGAAGCTGGGGTGGTTGTTCTTGCGCACCACCTTTGTCTTGCGCTTGGTGACCTTGTTGGGGTCTGGCTGGAGGTAGATCTTGACGTAGGCGTTGGGCTCCTGTCCGTCGGGCAGCGCCAGGTCCTTGGCGTGGTGGACGAACACGCTGAAGCCGGCGCGCTGGTGACAGAAGCTCAGCTGCAGCTGGCCGCGGATGTAGTGCGGAGCGCGGCAGTTCACCGTCGGCTTCGGCTCTGACGGGATCGCAGAGGGCGGCGAACGGTCAGGTGGGGCGAGACAGCCGTACAACACACACAGCTGCACAGCCAGCATACCGCAGTCAGCACTGCAGGGCGACAGCCGCGGATCCAAGTATCGGTGAACCCATCAGTCGGACCAGAAAGGCTAATCAATCGGTAATACAGTCGAGATGAGGTGATGCTACATACGTTCTAGGGCCGCGAAATAATGTGGGATGTTGAATAATTTAGTTTAAATAGTTTGGCAAGAGTTAGCTAAGCTAACCGGCTGAGTAACACAGGTGAAACGAATTTCCGCCAGCGTTTAAACCATGGTTCGATTTTCCAGCAGCTGTTCTTCATAAATGAAAATTGTAATGCTCCAATAATACCATTCAAAACATCAAACAACGTCTCTCACGCTCCCACAAACGTCTCAGCAAGAGTTAGCTTATCTGTATCTTAAACTGCATCAGTTTCGTTTCATGACAATTAGGAAGGTCCCTAAAAGTACAGCCGATGAGCCGACGCCACAATCAGGAATATGTCCTAACGTCATAAACTGTGCCTCCTTCACTCCCTAGCAGCCGTTCCACCTACTCCTCACCACCTCTGCTCACTCCTTCCTCCCCACCTCTGCCTCGCCCCTCTCCCTCGCACCACCATCACCCACTGACCCTTCAGCTTCCTGGTGTTGATGCTGTCCTCCTGCTGGTCTCGAAGCAGCGGGTGCATGAACGTGTAGACGATGTCGGAGTGGCGCACCTCGTCCGCCAGCTGCCACAGAGTGCGCAGGAACGTGGTGATGCTGCGACGCCGCGACTCGGCCACCTGTCGGATGTGAGAGCGGCCCAGACGCCCGCCCTTCGGCAGACTGCCAGAACGACGGTGGACGGAAAATAGGTCAAGACCAGTCGTAAGACCCAACAGTTAAGTTCCTTTAATTGGTTTAGTCAGGGTGAAACTGTGGCATGAACTACAAGCAACTATGCCAAGTCAAACGGGCTGTTCTTGTTTTGCATCATCATCAATATGTCTTCAGGGCACAACGAATAACTATTCGGTCGCAAGGCGCACATTTCTTAGGTGAGAATTGTAAAGACCACACAAATATCAGCCGGAAATTCTTCTACAGAGCATACATAAGCCACTAGTGGGCATTGAAAGCCCATAGTTGGGCCTGTAAGTTCAAAACGGGAAATTCTAACAGCGACACTCCCACATAGTCACACCACACCTTCAACCTTGAACCTTGACCCAGAAGCAGCAGCCTTCAGCAGCTCCGCGTTTTCCCGTATCTGGGAGCAGTTATTTACGTGCTTTGGAATGGAAAGTGTAGCTAGAATGAAGCATATTTAATTTTGAGCCCAAGGCCGCAAGATGGAGACGTGAAACACCCGGATCGAACAAAAAACAGGTATTTATCTTTGCTTTTTAAGGATATTTTGGTAAATTTTCGAATATTCCTGCCGTCAAACACAAACAGTTTTCTTACGCGGAACGTGACTGTGGTATGGAGAGTCTCCAACGTTGCAAACACAAACTGCTTGCCAAGGTACTCCAACCAAGAGCAATCCTGAAGCCTGAATCCTGAATGATATATCGATGAAGACTGAAGCCGGATTGATATATCGATGTTGATGAATATATCTAAATAATGAAAACCTTCGCGTACAAAACTTTCGCGTACAAAAGCAACTGTGAAGTATCTAGTACCTAAGTGAAGATACGTGGTTCCATTTCAAGAGCAACTCAAATTTAAATCCGGGATGGAAAATGCCAAAGTTGAAGCCGAAACGATTTACGAACCACGAAGGCATCGTCACTCATCCTCACCATCCTAATTTGTTTACCTAATCGTATTTCTTAAGTTATCACGGCTTGTTGAGCTTGGCGCCTGTGGCTGACGAGAACCGAGCCGTGATTTCTTACTATTGTCATATGTTTATAATTTCGGCCTGATATTTTAACTACTGTTCTGTCTTTAATATTGTCGCTCATTCTGTTATGTCGTTGGATCATTTTAAAGTTTGAATTTATATTATATCACTCATTGCGACAGCACTGTAATAGCCACAATGATGTGGAAGTTGCTGCAAGTGAAATACAAATACAAAATACAAATAGTGTATAATTATCACCTGTAGAAGTCCATGACGAGCGGGAAGGCCATGGTGAGCCTCTGTCCGAACTCGATGAACTCTTTGTACGTTCTGAACAGGTAGACGGGGTCAGTCATGTTTTCTCGCTGCACGCGCAGGATGTAGACGTAGCACTTTTCTGGCTCGTACCGCTTTTGGTAGCCGTACACGGTAACGGAGCTTATCCGACCGTCCACCGCCTCCCTGCCGGCGAGAGGAGAGAGTCGAGAGATGGGTCAGATGTCGCCCGCAGTTCACAGAGAGATGGGTCAGGTGTCGCCCGCAGTTCACAGAGAGATGGGTCAGGTGTCGCCCGCAGCTCACAGGGAGAGGAGAGAGATGGGTCAGATGTCGCCCGCAGCTCACAGGGAGAGGAGAGAGATGGGTCAGATGTCGCCCGCAGTTCACAGAGAGATGGGTCAGATGTCGCCCGCAGTTCACAGAGAGATGGGTCAGGTGTCGCCCGCAGTTCACAGAGAGATGGGTCAGGTGTCGCCCGCAGCTCACAGGGAGAGGAGAGAGATGGGTCAGATGTCGCCCGCAGCTCACAGGGAGAGGAGAGAGATGGGTCAGATGTCGCCCGCAGTTCACAGAGAGATGGGTCAGGTGTCGCCCGCAGCTCACAGGGAGAGGAGAGAGATGGGTCAGATGTCGCCCGCAGCTCACAGGGAGAGGAGAGAGATGGGTCAGATGTCGTCCGCAGCTCACAGGGAGAGAGGAGAGAGATGGGTCAGATGTCGGCCGCAGCTCACAGGGAGAGGAGAGAGATGGGTCAGATGTCGCCCGCAGCTCACAGGGAGAGGAGAGAGATGGGTCAGATGTCGCCTGCAGCTCACAGGGAGAGGAGAGAGATGGGTCAGATGTCGCCCGCAGCTCACAGGGAGAGGAGAGAGATGGGTCAGATGTCGCCCGCAGCTCACAGGGAGAGAGGAGAGATGGGTCAGATGTCGCCCGCAGCTCACAGAGAGAGGAGAGAGATGGGTCAGATGTCGCCCGCAGCTCACAGGGGAGATGGGTCAGATGTCGCCCGCAGCTCACAGGGAGAGGAGAGAGATGGGTCAGCTGTCGCCCGCAGCTCACAGGGAGAGGAGAGAGATGGGTCAGATGTCGCCCGCAGCTCACAGAGAGAGGAGGAAAGAGATGGGTCAGATGTCGCCCGCAGCTCACAGGGGAGATGGGTCAGATGTCGCCCGCAGCTCACAGGGAGAGGAGAGAGATGGGTCAGATGTCGCCCGCAGCTCACAGGGAGAGGAGAGAGATGGGTCAGATGTCGCCCGCAGCTCACAGGGAGAGGAGAGAGATGGGTCAGCAGCTCACAGGGAGAGGAGAGAGATGGGTCAGATGTCGCCCGCAGCTCACAGGGAGAGGAGAGAGATGGGTCAGATGTCGCCCGCAGCTCACAGGGAGAGGAGAGAAATGGGTCAGATGTCGCCCGCAGCTCACAGGGAGAGGAGAGAGATGGGTCAGATGTCGCCCACAGCTCACAGGGAGAGGAGAGAGATGGGTCAGATGTCGCCAGCAGCTCACAGAGAGAGGAGAGAGATGGGTCAGGTGTCGCCTGCAACTCACAGGGAGAGGAGAGAGATGGGTCAGATGTCGCCCGCAGCTCACAGGGAGAGGAGAGAGATGGGTCAGATGTCGCCCGCAGCTCACAGGGAGAGGAGAGAGATGGGTCAGATGTCGCCGGCAGCTCACAGGGAGAGGAGAGAGATGGGTCAGATGTCGCCCGCAGCTCACAGGGAGAGAGGAGAGATGGGTCAGATGTCGCCCGCAGCTCACAGGGAGAGGAGAGAGATGGATCAGATGTCGCCCGCAGCTCACAGGGAGAGGAGAGAGATGGATCAGTCAGTATCCGCATAGAAAGGAAGGACGGCGGATGATTCGGTCATCGCGTCACTGCACAGGATCCGAGCGTAGTGATGGCACGAACACGACACAAAGACGGAGAAACAGAAAATCGCATGGCACGGGTATCAACGCAGGACGGATTTCAGGTACATATTTCAGGCCTCACGCACATGCAACTGGACGCACTTAGCACGCACGCACGCACTTAGCACGCACGCACGCACTTAGCACGCACGCACGCACTTAGCACGCACGCACGCACTTAGCACGCACGCACGCACTTAGCACGCACGCACGCACGCACGCACGCACGCACGCACGCACGCACGCACGCACTTAGCACGCACGCACGCACTTAGCACGCACGCACGCACGCACGCACTTAGCACGCACGCACGCACTTAGCACGCACGCACGCACGCACGCACGCACGCACGCACGCACGCACGCACGCACGCACGCACTTAGCACGCACGCGCACGCGCACGCGCACGCGCACGCGCACGCGCACGCGCACGCGCACGCGCACGCGCACGCGCACGCGCACGCACACGCACACGCACACGCACACGCACACGCACACGCACACGCACACGCACACGCACACGCACACGCACACGCACACGCACACGCACACACACGCACACACACACACACACACACATATATATATATATATCTCTCTCAGCCCGCCCCTCTGCCGTCCTCAGCCGACTGACGTGTATCGTTTGGGCACGAAGCTGAGCAGCTGCTCGTCGTTGTGATCTCCAGTGAACCTCAGCTGTGCCAGACTATGCAGGAAGAAGTTGACCGGCGTGAACCACGACTTGAGGCTCTCCTGAATCATGCGCGCGAACACGGCGGCCGCCTCGTGCTCCACCATGTTGGGCAGCAGCGCCCGCTGGATGTAGTCGATGGCGTCACGCGACACGCCCGGGATACCTGATGACGTCATCTGCGGGGGAGACAGGGAGGTTATGGTGGGAATGGATGGCGTACAGAGCGGAAGATGGCAGCATATTGAGCTGGAAGATTGCGATAAGTAAGAACGGTGATATGCTACATGGTAAAACCTTGTGAAGACACATAATAATATCGAAGAGTTGCCAATCCTGTGGACTTTTTCGAAATCTGGCATGTCTGTTGACACGGTTTTAGCGTCCGACGATATATCAACAAAACATTTTGAGTCCATGAAACGTAATGCATCAGCACTAAACAACATTTCATCACACCACAGCACAGCGTCCCGACCAGCGCTCAGCCCTGTGTGTGTGTGGGGGGGGGGGGGGGGGGGACTGACCAGGGCGAACAGGTTGAGGAAGATGTTGCCGTGTCGGCGCAGGATGTTGAAGCCGTTGCAGCAGAGGTCGACGAACAGCTGGAAGCGCGCCGACGGTTTGTCGCCCCGGTTGATGACATAAGCCATGTCCGAGGTGAGCACGAACGGAGCTCGGTCCCTGGGGGTGGGCGGCAGGGGTAGACGTTAGGAAGATAAGACGCAACAGCACGAACGGAGCTCGGTCCCTGGGGTGGGCGGCAGGGGCAGGCGTTAGAAAGAGAGACGCCACAGCGCGAACGGAGCTCGGTCCCTGGGGGTGGGCGGCAGGGGTAGACGTTAGGAAGATAAGACGCAACAGCACGAACGGAGCTCGGTCCCTGGGGGTGGGCGGCAGGGGCAGGCGTTAGGGAGATAAGACGCAACAGCACGAACGGAGCTCGGTCCCTGGGGGTGGGCGGCAGGGGTAGACGTTAGGAAGATAAGACGCAACAGCGCGAACGGAGCTCGGTCCCTGGGGGTGGGCGGCAGGGGAAGCCGTTAGGGAGATAAGACGCAACAGCACGAACGGAGCTCGGTCCCTGGGGTGGGCGGCAGGGGCAGGCGTTAGGGAGATAAGACGCAACAGCACGAACGGAGCTCGGTCCCTGGGGTGGGCGGCAGGGGCAGGCGTTAGGGAGATAAGACGCAACAGCACGAACGGAGCTCGGTCCCTGGGGTGGGCGGCAGGGGCAGGCGTTAGGGAGAGAGACGCCACAGCGCGAACGGAGCTCGGTCCCTGGGGTGGGCGGCAGGGGAAGCCGTTAGGGAGATAAGACGCAACAGCACGAACGGAGCTCGGTCCCTGGGGGTGGGCGGCAGGGGCATGCGTTAGGGAGACAGCTGCAACAGCTTCACTAGCATCACAGAAAAGCCAACCATCCGGTGGCGACATATACATCTGCATCGTCAAAATCGATAAAATAACAATACTCATCGGACATATTAATTTCGGCTTCGTAAAATAAACGCAACATGCAAATTTATTTGACATTCCCATGAGGGGAAAATATGCTATAACTGTCTCCATGGGAATGGCGAGCATGAGACGTCTCCCACCCCAGCATTACGAAGTCCTGGTTCTAAACACTACAACCTTCATTATGCAGTCTGATGCCAGCGAAAATGCACTGCCGCCGCTCACTCTCTTGAAGGCGCCGAAGCGCTGCGCGTCGCCGAGGAGAATTTGCCGAAGTCGATGTGTGAAGAGGTGTCCGGACGAGCGTAGCATGATGTTGTCGTTGTGCCGGTCACAGATGCCCAGCACGTACGTCGCCACACAGTAGCCGGCACACGACGCTGCGCGCAGACGACGAAAACACGTGTAATAAGCGATGATTTTTTTTTTTTTTTTTTTTGGGGGGGGGGGGGGGGGCGCACCGGACTACTTATGGTCACTTGCCGCCCATAACGAAGATCATCTCGTCACTATGGTGTGTATACTATAGCCGGTAAAAGACGCTGCACGCAGTCGAGAAAACACCGTTCCGAAACAGCACGGCCAATTTAACGTCTGTTGTCTTCAATGGAGATCAGCACAGGGTGACATGAGTCGTCTAGTCTTCGCAACCATCAAGTGAACGCCTGGAAATGGTTGCACACTGGTTGCTCTTTTGGGCATCAGAACAACCTGGGGTCACTGCAGTTCATCCATAAACCTCTGCATCTACCGAGCACTTAAACCCATCAGCAGTCCGTTCAGCTTGTCGCAGCCTGAAGCCTAGCAGGTCTAATACGGAGCTCTGCAGCTGCTCCCACGACAGCGGCGGCTGGCGGCTGTCTCCTGCGCCTCACCTGTGAAGTTTCTGAGTGGCACGTTCGTCTCCATGGCGACTGTCTCCTGCGCCTCACCTGTGAAGTTCTGAGCGGCACGTTCGGTCTCCATGACGGCTGTCTCCTGCGCCTCACCTGTGACGTTCTGAGCGGCACGTTCGTACTCCATGACGGCCTGTCTCCTGCGCCTCACCTGTGAAGTTCTGAGCGGCACGTTCGTACTCCATGAAGTGGCTGTCTCCTGCGCCTCACCTGTGAAGTTCTGAGTGGCACGTTCGTCTCCATGACGGCTGGTCTCCTGCGCCTCACCTGTGAAGTTCTGAGCGGCACGTTCCGTACTCCATGGCGACTGTCTCCTGCGCCTACACCTGTGAAGTTCTGAGCGGCACGTTCGTCTCCATGGCGACTGTCTCCTGCGCCTCACCTGTGAAGTTCTGAGCGGCACGTGCGCTCCATGGCGACTGTCTCCTGCGCCTCACCTGTGAAGTTCTGAGTGGCACGTTCGTCTCCATGACGGGCTGTCTCCTGCGCCTCACCTTGAAGTTCTGAGCTGCTCGTTCGTACTCCAGCTCGGTGGGGTTGTGCTTGGCCAGCCACTCTGGCGATCGGTCATGTCTTTGAAGGCGCCCGTCACGCCGTGCTCGCCTGGATCTTCCGCAGCGTCTCGGCGCTCTGCACCATCTCAATCATGCATGGCGGACGCACAGGACCGGGCATGTAAGTGAGGAAGGACGATGTGTGCCACTGGCACATCTTCGGCAAACGCAGACACTCACTACTGAATGCAGTTATGCTTGCGCTTCTCGCAAAAGACAACACTGACAACACAAATCTACTACAAACACTAAAGCATTGCCGCATGTTGCCAGTCGTTTCACTTCGAGTTCGGTCCCGTCCCGTCCCACCTCACGCCACGCCACGCCACGCCACGCCACGCCACCCCGCGCCGCGCCACGCCACGCCACGCCACACCTCTCCAACCCCTCCCTCCCCACCCCACCCCACCCCACCCCACCCCACCCCTCCCACCACCCCCCACCCCACGCCCACCCGCCCACCCCACCACCCCACCCCACCCCACCCCACCCCACCCCACCCACCCCTCCCCCTCCCCTCCCCTCCTCCCCTCCCCCTCCCCTCTCCTCCTCCTCTCCTCCCCCTCTCCTCTCCTCTCCTCTCCTCTCTCTCCTCTCCTCTCCTCTTCCTCCTCCTCTTCCTCTCCTCTCCTCTCCTATCCTCTCCTTCCTCTCCTCTCTCCTCTCCTCTCTCTCCTCCCTCTCTCCCTCTCCCTCCCCTCCCTCCTTCACCCTCCCCTCCCCTCCCCTCCCTCCCTCCCCTCCCTCCCTCCCCTCCCCTCCCCCCTCCCCCTCCCCCTCCCCCCCCCCCCCCCTCCCTCCCCCTCCCTCCCTCCCCTCCCTCCCCTCTGCTCACCTCTGCAGTGTCCAGTCGGCACGCAGTTGAACGTCACCATCCTGAGGTCGAGGCCTCCTTCAGCCACAGCTTGTCCATGAGGCGGATCATCTGGATGGTCAGCAATGTCTGGCGCAGTCGTCCCACCTTATAGATCACCGGCAGCGGCTCGCCATCGTCCTCTGCGCTGCGGAACTGGACGCGTAGCGGCAGCGTGGTATGGATGGGAAGTAAGGAGCAGGAGGGGACGTCGATGCCGCACACCTCCAGCGCTGGGTCACAGAGGCAGAGAGGTGGGAGTTCGCTCCAGGGATTCACGGATGAGCTCCAGCGAGCGCATTAGCTCCCGGAGACGCAGCGACTCCTTGGTGGACTTGACGCACTCGGCCGCCTCGTACAGACCCTGGCAAAGGCACAGAGGCCATTCAGGGTATACGTCCAGGCGGCTTCGTTTGACTCCCAATCTCCTGCCATTTTGCACTGCAAAAATATCCCTATTTACCAGTCCTCCCATCAGCACCATATTGCATGCAGCTGACAGCAGCATCTCTGCCACAACCATCATTACCACGACAGCAGCTTCACCATCACCATCAGCGCGCCCGACCCCAGCATTACCCACTCGACAGCAGCTTCACCATCACCATGCAGGCGGCCGACCATCATTACCACGACAGCAGCTTCACCATCACCATCATTACACGACAGCAGCTTCACCATCACCATCAGCTGGGCCCGACCATCATTACCACGACAGCAGCTTTCACCATCACCATCATTACCACGGACAGCAGCTTCACATCACCATCAGCGACCGACCATCATTACCACGACAGCAGCTTCACCATCACCATCAGCGGCCGACTCACCCTGAGCAGCACCTCCTGCTGAGGAAGCGTCTGTGCATGTGCGTCCGCAGGTGGAGCGCAGGGCGCGCTGCCAGCACCGTCAGTCGCCGCAGGTAGCGAGCCTCGGTCAACCGACGGCTCGCCGCCGTCCGCCGGCAGACACTGGTGCAGCAGCCAGTAAAGGGTGGTGAGTCCAGCGCGCGGCGACGTCAGCGCCCGCTCGATCACAAACCTGCCGCACAGACAGGGTCAGACGTCAGCGCCCGCTCGATCACAAACCTGCCGCACAGACAGGGTCATACATCAGCGCCCGCTCGATCACAAACCTGCCGCACAGGACAGGGTCAGACGTCAGCGCCCGCTCGATCACAAACCTGCGCACAGACAAGGGTCAGACGTCAGCGCCCGCTCGATCACAAACCTGCCGCACAGACAGGGTCAGACGTCAGCGCCCGCTCGATCACAAACCTGCCGCACAGACAGGGTCAGGACGTCAGCGCCCGCTCGATCACAAACCTGCCGCACAGACAGGGTTCTGACGTCAGCGCCCGCTCGATCACAAACCTGCCGCACAGACAGGGTCAGACATCAGCGCCCGCTCGATCACAAACCTGCCGCACAGACAGGTCAGACATCAGCGCCCGCTCGATCACAAACCTGCCGCACAGACAGGGTCAGACGTCAGCGCCCGCTCGATCACAAACCTGCCGCACAGACAGGGTCAGACGTCAGCGCCCGCTCGATCACAAACCTGCCGCACAGACAGGTCAGACGTCAGCGCTCGCTCGATCACAAACCTGCCGCACAGACTGGGTCAGACGTCAGCGCCCGCTCGATCACAAACCTGCCGCACAGACAGGGTCAGACGTCAGCGCCCGCTCGATCACAAACCTGCCGCACAGACAGGGGTCAGACCGTCAGCGCCCGCTCGATCACAAACCCTGCCGGCACAGACAGGGTCAGACATCAGCGCCCGCTCGATCACAAACCTGCGCACAGGACAGGGTCAGCGTCAGCGCCCGCTCGATCACAAACCTGTCGCACAGACAGGTCAGACATCAGCGCCCCTCGATGGTCAGTTGTCAGTTGTCAGTGTCCGTACGTGTCCAGATGTAAACACCCTCTCAGTCAGAAACTTGTACCGCAGAACGGCGTCCAGATCTATAATTATTGGGGCTGTGCGTCCCAGGACTCTTTGTTTTATGAGGTCATTCGGGGACGAGCATTTCAGAAACGAAGCGTGGCGGCGATCGGCTCCTGCCCACATCCCATCCTTGGACCGATGACACCGGGACTGAGCGGGACGGAGCCTGTCTCACCTGGCCAGTACGGAGCTGTCCCAGCCTCATGCTTCACGGCCTGCACCAGCTGGGGCAGATAGTCGACCAGCTCGTCACTGTAATGGACTGGAGCCACTCCGCACCGCCTGGCCGCGCACACACCACGTCCGGAAAACTGCCGACACGGAGACGTCGCACACAGAGGGGTCAGTGGTGGTGGGCTGGCAATGTGGGCACCTTGGAGAACACGGCTGGCACGTGGGACCGATACGGCCAGATCAACGGCTCCAATCAGTGGATTTCATGATGAGTTCGGCTTCCAGGCGCCGGAACTGACGGTGCTATATGGGCACCCATAGCAAGTGATTTCCACGGTGAACCAAAGATAGGTCATCTGGTGGTAACGACACTGGATTCAGAGATGGTACCCGGGCGGCAATATCCGCACATGATAATGCCACGGGTCAGAATTCAATAGACGGACAATGCTATGCGGCATTCAGCAACTGCACGGTATATCTTCCGTTAACACAGTCCAGAGCTAACACACGCCGTAATCCTATCGCCCTGTCAATTGTACAGGCAGCGGTTGCCTCCTGTCCCCCCTAGCTCACTGTCATCAACTTGGTCTGAAGTTGGCAATGCTTTCATCCCTTAGTCTGACGCTGGCATGCTTTCATCCCTTGGTCTGAAGTTGGCAATGCTTTCATCCCTTGGTCTGAATGGTTGGTGCAATGCTTTCATCCCTTGGTCTGAAGTTGGCAATGATTTCATCCCTTGGTCTGAAGTTGGCAATGCTTTCATCCTTGGGTCGTAAGCTCCAATGCTTTAACTTGGACAGCAGGTAGCCACAAGCACCAGGCGAGCCGACTTGTTCACCCTGCCGTATATCGTACGGAGGCAGGTAGACGGCGCCTATGCTATCACGGCGTGTCACTGATGAACGGCATGCGTGGTGAGCCTGACATACCGTCTTTTCGGTGTGAAGTAAGCGATTGGCCATGTCACTTTTAGGCATGCATACATGCGACTTAGTGTATGTGTGTGAACGCGCGTGTGTGGTGTGAGTATGTGGGGCCCCTCTTTACCCTTGTTTTACTCTTTAACGTGAATGAGTGAAAAGCCAACTTCAATGTGGACCTCATTTGAATGCATCTGTTCCGTTCTGTTCTGAAGTACCGTCGCCTCACTCTGTTATATACGTTCGCAGTTGAGGCAACCCGGACCCCAGATTATGATATCGGGTCGTTCTCCTCACCTGGGCAGGAGGAGCTGAATGCGTCGACGGGCGGCAGGGCACCCAGGTCGGCCACCATGGAGTGCAGGTCCGGCAGACAGGCCCACTCCCAGCTGTGGGCGGCCAGCAGCACGCGCGCAGCGCGCCGGCTCGTCGTACATGTAGTGCCGCCGGTCCCACAGAATCTCTCGCCGGTCGGCCGGCACCCTGCCGAGGCAGAGCGCTCAGATAAACACGACGCCAGCCGGCACCCTGCGAGGCAGAGCGCTCACTTAAACACGACCCAGCCGGCACCCTGGCCGAGGCAGAGCGCTCACATAAACAACGAGCGGCCAAGCCGGGCAGCGCCTGCCGAGCAGAGGCCTGCGAGGCAGGCTAATATACACGACGCCCAGCCGGACCTGCGAGGCAGAGCGCTCAGATAAACACGACGCCAGCCGTAAACCACGACGGCCAGCCCTCGGCACCCTGACGAGTGCAGAACGCTCAGATAAACCACCGACGCCAGCCGGCACCCTGCCAAGGCAGAACGCTCACATAAACACGACGGCCAGCCGGCATCCTGCTCGAGGCAGAACGCTCAGATAAAGACACGACGCCAGCCGGCACCCTGCCGAGGCAGAACGCTCACATAAACACGACGCCAGCCGCATCCTGCCGAGCAGAACGCTCAGATAAACACGACGCCAGCCGGCACCCTGCCGAGCAGAACGCTCAGATAAACACGACGCCAGCCGGCACCCTGCCGAGGCAGAACGCTCACATAAACACGATACGCCAGCCGGCACCCTGCCGAGGGCAGAACGCTCACAATAAACACGACCGCCAGCCGGCACCCTGCCGAAGCAGAGCGCTCAGATAAACACGGACGCCAGCCCGCACCCTGCCGAGGCAGAACGCTCACATAAAACACGAACGCCAGCCGGCACCCTGCCGAGCAGAACGCTCACATAAACACGACGCCCAGCCGGCACCCTGCCGAGGCAGAGCGCTCAGATAAACACGACGCCAGCCGGCATCCTGCCGAGGCAGAGCGCTCACATAACACGACGCCAAACACTCAAAAGATGGCGTTGCACTCCGCTCAATTGACCATACATGAAAATGATACGTCTGAGCATCAGGGCTCAAATGTAACACACAAGAAAACTATGTGTGTTCCACGAGATAAATAGCAAGCATCTGAGGTCAATCAAGCCAAGTGATTGAGGAGCTCTACATTTCAGAAGGGCAGAGCGGCCCGTCACACCCTGTTGTTGTTATTGGGGTTTGACAACAGTCCTACGCCGTCAAGGACGCTCATCCTGATCCAAGTGACGGCTAGACCACTTCCTGATATAAGGAATTCGTCGGGAATCGACCGCGACCACTGACAAAGCAAGCTGCGATCATACCACCACGTCTTGCCGCGCGTTACTCACTGTGTGAAGAGGTCCGTCTCCAGTGTATCCAACCAGCAGCGTCTGCGTGTTCTCATCGAGCGAGGTGAACTCCTTCCGGAGCTGGTGGGCACGTTCTCCACCGGAGGAAAAGCGGACATGGGCCCGCGAACACATCGACGGCAGGTCCACCGCTGTAGGGGAGGTCAGGTCAGGTCAGGTCAGGTCAGGTCAACACGTTCTCCACGGGGAGGGGAATGCGGACATGGGCCCGCGAACATATCGACGAGCAGGTCACCGACTTAGGGGAGGGTCAGGTCAGGCAAGGTCACGGCAGTCAGGTCAGCCAAGGTCAGGTCAGGTCAGGTCAGGTCAACACGTTCTCCACCGGAGAAAGCGGACACGAGCCCGCGAACACAAACGACGGGAGGTTCTCGGCTGTAGGGGAGGTAAGGTCAAGGTCAAGTCAGGTCAGGTCAGGTCGGGTCGGGTCAGGTCAGGTCAGGTCAGGTCAGGTCAGGTCGGGTCAGGTCAGGTGAGGTCGGGTCAGGTGAGGTCAGGTGAGGTCAGGTGAGGTCAGGTCGAGGTGAGGTCAGGTCACGGCAGGTCAGGTCAGGTCAAGAAGGTCAGGTCAGGTCACGCCAGGTCAGGTCAACACGTCGTTCTCCACCGGAGGAAGCGGACACGGCCCGCGAACACATCGGCGGCAGGTCCACCCCGCTGTAGGGCAAGTCAAGTTTTCAGCACTTCAGATTTCGTCAGGTTTCAGGTTTCACAACAGATTGTAGGCACTTCTAAGCTATGTCGGTCCCCCTTATGACGCGACGTATAGTTCACTAGTCCACCAGCTCACTACTCTCTGATCCAAACAGTGGTGAGCCGTTTGCCTGTCCATTGTCCATTTATCTAACCAACTGGACCCGCTGACTGATCAGCACGGCGGCTCATGGACAATGACTTCCTGTATTTGTACAGCTGCTGGGGAGGCTACTCCCATTAAGCGACAACCCTGTACGTAAAGGCCAACTTCCAGCCCCTGTAGGTAAAGGCCAACTCCCAGCCCCCTGTAGGTAAAGGCCAGGACTCCCAGCCCTGTAGGTAAAGGCCAACTCCAGCCCCTGTAGGTAAAGGCCCACTCCAGCCCAGCCCCCCTGCGGCGCCCTGTAGGTAAAGGCCAACTCCCAGCCCCCTGACGGCGCCCTGTAGGTAAAGAACCAACTCCCAGCCCCCTGGCGGTGCCGCGGTGGCGTCCTACTCACTGATGGCGATGCACTTGTCAGCGCTGGGTGTGTGCCGGGCGAACGGCGCCGGTCCCAGGTCCTTCATCGCCTCCGGCGGCCACAGCGGGCAGCACGAAGCCGCCCTCGGCCAGGATCCTGACGACACAAAGCAGACAGTAAGACGGATGACATTTGCCTGGATCAGAGCGACATATCACTGGTCACATATCTCCACGAGACATCTCGTACGATCCGCAATACTTAAACAAGCAGGTTTAAATTTAGTATCACCACCACGCTTATAAAAGAGGCAATCATGCTGTTATACATAAACAAAGGGAAAACAATAGATAGCACGGTCTTTACCAGCAGCCGGAACAAATACGACCCGAGAGAACACATGTACAAAACTGAACAATTGCATCTCACAGTAAACAGAGACCACCAGCACTGACCCCACACAGTTGAGCCCCCCCCCCCCCTTGACTGACCCCTCAAAGTCGAACATCTGCAGTGCTGCCCATCCGACCTCCTCCTGCCTGAGTCGGAACCGGGTCCTTGGCGTCAGCGGGCTGCTCCGGCATCAGCCGCTAACGGGTCACACCAGCTCGAGCCTCCCTCGGCAGACAGCACAGCGCCACGTCCGTAAACTCCAGCCTGGGGGCGGGAGGTAGAGGGGGGGACAGGAACGGTCAGCACCAGCCCGAGCCTCCCTCGGCAGACAGCCACAGCGCCACGTCCGTAAACTCCAGCCTGGGGGCGGGAGGTTAGAGGGGGGGGGGGGGGGACAGGAACGGGTCAGTACCAGCCGAGCCTCCCTCGGCAGGCAGCACAGCGCCACGTCCGTAAACTCCAGCCTGGGGGCGGGAGGTAGAGGGGGGGGGGGTGGCGGGGGGGGGGGGGGGGAGGAGGGGGGGGGACAGGAACGGTCAGCAACCAGCCGAGCCTCCCGCGGCAGACAGCACAGCGCCACGTCCGAAACTCCAGCCTGGGGGCGGGAGGGTAGAGGGGGGGGGGGGGGGACAGGAACGGTCAGCACCAGCCGAGCCTCCCTCGGCAGACAGCACAGCGCCACGTCCGTAAACTCCAGCCTGGGGGCGGGAGGTAGAGGGGGGGACAGGAACGGTCAGCACCATCCGAGCCTCTCCTCGGCAGACAGCACAGCGCCACGTCCGGTAAACTCCAGCCTGGGGGCGGGAGTAGAGGGGGGGGGGGGGGGGACAGGAACGGTTCAGCACCAGCCGAGCCTCCCTCGGCAGACAGCACAGCGCCACGTCGTAAACTCCAGCCTGGGGGCGGGAGTAGTGGGGGGTGGGAGGGGGACAGGAACGGTCAGCACAGCCGAGCCTCCTCGGCTGACAGCACAGCGCCACGTCCGTAAACTCCAGCCTGGGGGCCCGGGAGGTAGAGGGGGGACAGGAAACGGTCAGCACCAGCCGAGCCTCCCTCGGCAGACAGCACAGCGCCACGTCCGTAAACTCCAGCCTGGGGGCGGGAGGTAGAGGGGGGGGGGGGGACAGGAACGGTCAGTACCAGCCGAGCCTCCTCGGCAGCAGCACAGCGCCACGTTCCGTAGAACTCCAGCCTGGGGGCGGGAGGTAGGAGGGGGGGGGGGGAGGGGGAGGGGGGGGGGACAGGAACGGTCAGCACCAGCCGAGCCTTCCTCGCAGACAGCACAGCGCCACGTCCGTAAACTCCAGCCTGGGGGCGGGGAGGGTAGAGGGGGGGGGGTGGGGGGGGGACAGGAACGGTCAGCACCAGCCGAGCCTCCCTCGGCAGACAGCAACAGCGCCACGTCCGTAAACTCCCAGCCTGGGGGGCGGGAGGTAGAGGGGGACAGGAACGGTCAGCACCAGCCGAGCCTCCTCGGCAGATCCAGCACAGCGCCACGTCCGTAAACTCAGCCTGGGGGCGGGAGGTAGAGGGGGGGGGGGGGACAGGAACGGTCAGCACCAGCCGAGCCTCCCTCGGCAGGACAGCACAGCGCCACGGTCCGTAAACTCCAGCCTGGGGGCGGAGGTAGAGGGGGGGGGGGGAGGGGGGACAGGAACGTCAGCACCAGCCGAGCCCTCCCTCGGCAGACAGCACAGCGCCACGTCCGTAAAACTCCAGCCTGGGGGGCGGGAGGTAGAGGGGGGGTGGGAGGGGGACAGGAACGGTCAGCACCAGCCGAGCCTCCTCGCAGACAGCACAGCGCCACGTCCGTAAACTCCAGCCTGGGGGCGGGAGGTAGAGGGGGGGGAGGGGGACAGGAACGGTCAGGCACCAGCCGAGCCTCCCTCGGCAGACAGCACAGCGCCACGTCCGTAAACTCCAGCCTGGGGGCGGGAGGTAGAGGGGGGGGGGGAGGGGGACAGGAACGGTCCAGCACCAGCCGAGCCTCCCTCGGCAGACAGCACAGCGCCACGTCCGTAAACTCCAGCTGGGGGCGGGAGGGTAGAGGGGGGGGGGGGGACAGGAACGGTCTGCACCAGCCGAGCCTCCCTCGGCAGACAGCACAGCGCCACGTCCGTAAACTCCAGCCTGGGGGCGGGAGGGGGTGGGGGAGGTTAGCACTCGAAGGGGTCAAAATGGCGAGCAACGCTTACCTAGCGATGAGTTTCAGGGAATGACCCCGCACAAGAAGTCACATCATATACCGATACAACGTAGATGACCACCATTTTAACTGATATTGTGAATTTCACCACTCACGTCAACAGGGTTCAATACGCACATAACACTTCGTATTCAGAACTTTAAGCACTAAGCAGCAAGTATCCCACCTACTGAGCCCCAACACCTACTGAAGGACCCAAACGACAGGCACCTGATGTGATGAAGCGCTGGCACTGACCAGGCGTTGAAGCTGCACCACTTGAACAGCTGTTTGTGGGTAGACGGGCGCGGTGGCCACCACCTGGGAGGACGGCCCGCGAGCCGTGGTACAGCTGGGCGGTCACCAGGTACTGCTCGTACCGACTGTCCGGCCGCAGACGGTGCAGACCCGAGACCGCGAAACAGGACAGTGTCGAGAACCTCCGTCAGTGGCCGCTCCTCTGTATCGGGGGGGGGGGGGGGGGGGTCAGATGAGTCAGATCGAGTCAAGCAAAAACAATATTCAGGTGAAGTACGTCAGAAGAGAGTCAGAACTCAGGTCGCCAGATGCAGTCAGGCTGGATCAGTCGGGCACAGACGGTGAAAGATACAAATATGAAGCACACAATATTTCCTCCACTTAAAGAATCGCCCTCGACCCGCCCCAAGATTCGGGCCATCAGGACGGTCAGTAGCTATCACTCTCGACCCGCCCCGGCACCTGACCGACACTGCCTCCGCACCCCGCCCGCACCTAACCGACACTAGCCTCCGCACCGGCCCGCACCTGACCGACACTGCCTCCGCACCCGCCCCGCACCTGACCGACACTGCCTCCGCACCCGCCCCGCACTGCCGACACTGCCTCCGCACCCGGCCCCGCACCTGACCGACACTGCTCCACACCCGCCCCCGCACCTGACTGACACTGCCTCCGCACTCCGCTCCGCACCTGACCGACACTGCTCCGCACCCGCCCCGCCGGCAGACGACAGGACGACAGACGACAGACGACAGACGACAGACGACAGACGAAGACGACACAGACGACAGACGAAGACGACAGACGACAGACGACAGACGACAGACGACAGACGACATACGGACAGACGACAGACGACAGACGACAGACGACAGACCGACCAGACGAACAGACGACAGACGACAGACGACTACGACATACGACAGACGACAGACGACAGACGACAGACGACAGACGAGACGACAGACGAGACGACAGACGAGACGACAGACGAGACGACAGACGAGACGACAGACGAGACGACAGACGAGTACGACAGACGAGACGACAGACGAGACGACAGACGAGACGACAGACGAGACGACAGACGAGACGACAGACGAGACAGACAGACGAGGACGACAGACGAGACGACAGACGAGACGACAGACGAGACGACAGACGAGACCGACAGACGAGACGACTGACGAGACGACAGACGAGACGACAGACTAGACGACGAGACGAGACGACAGACGAGACGACTGACGAGACGACAGACGAGACGACAGACGGAGACGACAGACGAACGACAGACGAACGACAGACGAGACGACAGACGAGACGACAGACCGAGACGACAGACGAGACGACAGACGAGACGACAGACGAGACGACAGACGAGACGACAGACGAGACGACAGACGTAGACGACAGACTGACGACAGACGACAGACGAGACGACGACGAGACGACAGACGAGACGACAGACGAGACGACACGAACGCTAGACTACAGAACGAGACGACAGACGAGACGACAGACGAGACGACAGACGAGAACGACAGACGAGGACGACAGACGAGACGACAGACGAGACGACAGACGAGACGACATACGAGACGACAGACGAGACGACAGACGAGACGACAGACGAGACGACAAACGGAGACGACAGACGAGACGACAGACGAGGACGACAGACAGACGACAGACGAGACGACAGACGAGACGACAGACGAGACGACAGACGAGACGACAGACGAGACGACAGACGAGACGACAGACGAGACGACAGACGAGGACGACAGACGAGGACGACAGACGAGACGACAGACGAGACGACAGACGAGACGACAACGAACCGACAGACGAACGACAGACGAGACGACGAGACGAGACGACAGACGAGACGACAGACGAGAACGACAAACGAGACGACAGACGAGACGACAGACGAGACGACAGACGAGGACGACAGACGACAGACGACAGACGACAGACGACAGACGACAGACGACAGACGACATACGCTGACCGATGTCTGTGTTGGTCTGCACCACGAGAAAGTCTGTACCTGAGCTGACCGATGTCTGTGTTGGTCTGCACCACGGAGAAGTCTGTACCGAGCTGACCGATGTCTGTGTTGGTCTGCACCACGGAGAAGTCTGTACCGAGCTGACCGATGTCTGTGTTGGTCTGCACCAAGAGAAGTCGTACCGAGCTGACCGGATGTCTGTTGTTGGATCTGCACCACGGATAAGTCTGTACCGAGCTGACCGATGTCTGTGTTGGTCTGCACCACGGAGAAGTCTGTGCGGAAACTGACCGATGTCTGTGTTGGTCTGCACACGGAGAAGTCCTTGTACCAAGCTGACCGATGTCTGTGTTGTCTGCACCACGGGAGAAGTCCTGTACCGAGCTGACCGATGTCTGTGTTTGTCTGCACCACGGAGAAGTCTGTACCGAGCTGACCGATGTCTGTGTTGGTCCTGCACCACGGAGAAGTCTGTCCGGAACTGACCGATGTCTGTGTTGGTTCTGCACCACAGAGAATCTGTCCGGAACGCCTGGCAGTACATGATGAGCAGCAGCTTGACGGCGTCCTGCACCAGCCCCAGCTGACTGGAGAGCTTCAGCCGCAGGTCGGCACGCTCAGGACACCTGGGGAACACATGGTACCAAGGTACCCGGATGTATTCAAACACAACGATAAACTATGGTTCTTTAGTTACGGGGATACATGTATGAATCACAGTATAGCGTTGTGCAAGGACATCGGCAAGGTTTTTACTGGT
>JAXIVJ010011494.1:0-43440 GCA_036785665.1 Chirona hameri
ATAATATATATATATATATATATATATATATATATATATATATATATATATATATATATATATATATATATATATATATATATATATATATATATATATATATATATATATATATATATATATATATATATATATATATATATATATATATATATATATATATATATATATATATATATATATATATATATATATATATATATATATATATATATATATATATATATATATATATATATATATATATATATATATATATATATATATATATATATATATATATATATATATATATATATATATATATATATATATATATATATATATATATATATATATAAATATATATATATATATATATATATATTATATAATATATATATATATATATATATATATATATATATATATATATATATATATATATATATATATATATATATATATATATATATATATATATATATATATATATATATATATATATATATATATATATATATATATATATATATATATATATATATATATATATATATATATATATATATATATATATATATATATATATATATATATATATATATATATATATATATATATATATATATAATATATATATATATATATATATATATATATATATATATATATATATATATATATATATATATATATATATATATATATATATATATATATATATATATATATATATATATATATATATATATATATATATATATATATATATATATATATATATATATATATATATATATATATATATATATATGTATATATATATATGTATAACCGTTCTTGGCAACTGCTTAGACAGAAATCACAGGCAGCTCCGAAGAGTGATCAATTTTTTTGCCAGGGTGGCATCTGGAAGGCGTAAATTTGACCATATTTTGAGTTTTGAGTGGCCCAGGGTGGCTCACCTCCATACAGTTATCAGAATATCACTCTCTCACTCTGGCCCAACGTGCACGGTGGTGGGAAGAACCTGCATTTCTGGCCTCGCTATTTAGCCGAAATGCTGCACAACGCAATAGGCGCACACGAAAGGACGAACAGTTCCATATACCTTGCATCCGCACTGAAGCCGGTAGACGTCAGTTTTCCTACCGAGTCCCTCGTCGTTACAACAGTTTACCGACCGAACTGACTGGTCTGAGGCTTGCCTCATTTAAACGGAACTTGCGAGTGTACATGAAAGGCCGAGGTGTAAACTAACGTGTGGCAGCCATGCTTTGTCTGTGCTATTGTTTACACATTACCAGCTTATGTCTATTTTGTGTTGATGCATAGTTTTGTAAGCCGTGCACCATTGTTTTATCCGGTATGTATCTGAGTATGAATGTCAACTCACTGTTTCCCCATGTACCTACTGTTTTATGTCTCGTGACGCCGGGCTAGGAATAGCCACAATGTGTGTAGATGGCCCGAAGTCGTTCAATACAATACAATACTATACAATATGTATGTTTCCATTCTTATTGATTTGACATTTCACCACATATATTTAAATATTGATTCGAACGTGAATCGATTAAAATATTTGTTTGATTCTTTGAATCGGAAAGAATCAATTCTCAACATTTTGTCCGTAAATTGAACGGTGATTGAATCATTCAGATTCCAAAATGAATCATGATTGAATCGTTCCAAAAAAAAGTTGAATCAATAACCAGCCTGGTCACTACTATTTATACATTTTATGTCGTAACACATGTATAGCAGTGTGAAACACTGACTGCATGTTAAAAGCGGTGCTTAAAGTCACGCGTCAAGGATTTGCACACCTTTTTCATCTGTTTCAAGTTGTGTAATCTTACAGTCGTGCACAGTGTGACGTCACAATTTACCTGCTGATGTGACATCAAAACGTGTCAGCACCAGCAGTCCGTACCTACCGTTGTGCAGACGAAACGCAAGAACCTACCTGCAGCTGTGCGGAGTGGGCAGGCTGGCTCCCCGGTCCATCAGGATTTTGATGATCTCGTAGTTGTCCCGGTGAGCGGCCAGTATGAGTGGCGTGATGTCGGGAGTGAAGGTGGCGGTGTCGGCAGGCAGCGCTTCCCAGCTCTGACGGTCAGAAGACAGTGTCAGACGCCTTCTGACGGTCAGACGGCAGTGTCGGCAGGCAGCGCTTCCCAGCTCTGACGGTCAGAAGACAGTGTCAGACGCCTTCTGACGGTCAGACGGCAGTGTCAGATGTCACGTCTCCCAGCTCAAGCGGTCAGAAGACAGTGGCAGGCGCCTTCTGACGGTCAGACGGCAGTGTCGGCAGGCAGCGCCTCCCAGCTCTGACGGTCAGAAGACAGTGTCAGACGCCTTCTGACGGTCAGACGGCAGTGTCGGCAGGCAGCGTCTCCCAGCTCTGACGGTCAGAAGACAGTGTCAGACGCCTTCTGACGGTCAGACGGCAGTGTCAGATGTCACGTCTCCCAGCTCTGACGGTCAGAAGACAGTGTCAGACGCCTTCTGACGGTCAGACGGCAGTGTCAGATGTCACGTCTCCCAGCTCAAGCGGTCAGAAGACAGTGTCAGACGCCTTCTGACGGTCAGACGGCAGTGTCAGATGTCACGTCTCCCAGCTCTGGCGGTCAGAAGACAGTGTCAGACACCTTCTGACGGTCAGACGGCAGTGTCAGATGTCACGTCTCCCAGCTCTGACGGTCAGAAGACAGTGGCAGGCGCCTTCTGACGGTCAGACGGCAGTGTCGGCAGGCAGCGCCTCCCAGCTCTGGCGGTCAGAAGGCAGTGTCAGACGCCTTCTGACGGTCAGACGGCAGTGTCAGATGTCACGTCTCCCAGCTCTGGCGGTCAGAAGACAGTGTCAGACGCCTTCTGACGGTCAGACGGCAGTGTCAGATGTCACGTCTCCCAGCTCTGGCGGTCAGAAGACAGTGTCAGACGCCTTCTGACGGTCAGACGGCAGTGTCAGATGTCACGTCTCCCAGCTCTGGCGGTCAGAAGACAGTGTCAGACGCCTTCTGACGGTCAGACGGCAGTGTCAGATGTCACGTCTCCCAGCTCTGGCGGTCAGAAGACAGTGTCAGACGGACACAGTGCATGACACAGTGCATGTCTTTGGGCGGGGAAGAGCTCCCAGTTCAATATCGAAACATTGCAGCGTTGAAACATTGCAGCCTGATCAGCATTCGGAGACCGGTGTAACTTCGCACCAAGAACGGATTTCTTTAACGCAGGAGGAGCTGTATTCCAACCGGTTGGACCGCTTGGTCACCAGTACCACTGTCGGTGCGTTTATCCAGCAAATGGCGGGAAACGGCCTGCACTACGATAGTGGGTTTGTCGCGATGGATCGTGACGCCCTGAGGGGAACGCTAAACGAAAGTTTTGGTGCTGTTGTTCTCTGTCAGCAAATTATGTGCATCCCGGGACCAAGCTCGCGGAATTCGAGACTTTCGAATGCATGAGTGTGTTTTCTTCTTCGATGTTATACTGTGCCACGTTGGTGTTTTGTTTTGCGAAGTGAGTTGCCTGTGAGCGGTACTTTTCCTTATCGATGTGTGTAAAATGGCCACGCAAGGAGCTAATTGTGAGTTCTGTAACAGCCGTGACCTTTCTGATCCCGGCCTTCCAGATGGCAGCGACTTCGAAATCGTATTCAGAGATGGATTAGTAAAAACGTATTCTAGATCACATTCATTCATTCTCTACTAGCTGGGGTACCCGGTATTGCCCGGGAAATTAAGTAGCTGGCGGTGTATTGGGAGCCAAATCACACCCAGGTGGCTTGCAATCCATAAGCCAAACTTGAAAAATACACGCTACCGGCCGTTCTATAATTGGAGCATTTAAACTAAGGCCACAGTCATTAATCTAATTTGAGAGTGTTCTAAATTTATATTTATCTCCCACTATGCCATCACCTGATACTGGCCCCTGGAACTATGGTTGAAAATTTGAGCATTGAAATGCATTGAAATGAATTGAAACCAAGGCCGCAGTCGTGAATATAATTTTAGAGCAATGCATTGAAACCAAGGCCACAGTCGTGAATCTAATTTTAGTGCACTCTGTCAGTCATTACTGCAGTAATTAGTGCTCTAAATTTATATGTATCCCCACTATGCCACTGTAGTGTCGTACTTGTACGTAGATGTTGGCCTGTACGTTTATGTATGGCGGTTGACCCTCGGCCGGTCAAGGTCACCTTCGCCTGCCGTGACCTGGTCGAGGCAGTTGTGTCTGGGCGGCCGGGCAGGGCGTGGCCGCAGTGGCGCCGAGCAGGTACCGGCTTACCCTCTTGAGTTACGTTATGTCTTGTTTTGAATATCACGGCTGGTGATAGCTTCTTTATAATTTGGAACTGAGCGGACCGACACGCAGTGACTGGCGGCGACACCACAGCCACCAAGGTCAGTCTCCTGCTGTGCCACCAACTGATACTGGCCCCATTCAGGCAGGCCATGGTCACACAAATTCCCAACTTGGGCACACCAAGATCCAAAACACCCCCAGGTGGCTTACAACCCATCAGCCAGGCAAAAATGGGCATGCTGTTCCAAATTTGGGCACACAAATGCCAAACTTAGGCACACTGAGAGCCCCCCCCCCCCCCCCCCCCACCCAGGTGGCTTACAACCCATCAGCCAGACTTGAAAAATACATGCTACCAGCTGTTATATAATTGGAACATTGAAACCAAGGCCACGGTCATGAATCTAGTTTTAGAGCGTTCTAAATTAGGTTTCTCTTCCACCATGGTCACGAATATTTCTCTTCCACCATGGTCAAGAGCTCTCATCACAATCATTCAAGCCCATGTATTCTCTCAAATAATTTATTGCCTTCCCGTTTGGGGTGGAGCAGCTGACTATCAATTGAATCGGATTCAAAAGGTGATTAACTTCGCAGCTCGAGTGGTCACCGGTGCAAGGCGCCGGGATCACATTACTCCAACGCTGAACGCACTGCACTGGAACCGGATCGGCGAACTAATCGAGCACCGTGACTGTATCAAGGTGTATCGAGCCCTCACAGACCAAAATACCCCATCCGCAGTAAGAGCAATGTTCACCCCCCGATCAGATGTTGCCATGCGGGACACCAGGCTGACGGACACGGCGCAACTCCACCTGCCGAGGGTACGGCTGACCGGCACTCAGCGCTCATTTGTGTACAGAGCAGCGGTCGCATGGAACACTCTTCCAACAGAGACCATGAATGCCCAAACTCTGGGGAGCTTCAAAGTGGCACTACGAAAACGAAAGCCTCATCAGTAAACCGTCATCTGTATAGCACTATGAAATGGATGTATCTTCCTGTATATTATAGGGTATTGTGCTATGTGTGAACCTATGTATATGCTGCCTAACCTATGTATGTAGAAGCTGTCAAACCGATGTCCCGAAAAACTATGTTCGCATGGATGGACTGGTTAATACAATACAATACAATATAGTTTTATAGTACTCTAAATTTAGATTTATCTCCCACTATCCTTCCAGATGACATTGAACTAATTACCTGGTATCTCCTGGGTGGTGGTACCCACACCAAAAGAAGACCACGTGCAGTGCACCCCCCAACCACCCACATATTGCCACAATGCATCCATGTGTAGCTATGCCGATCACTATATTTAATTATGTCCCAATTATCTGGAGTCTTCTGGTTACAGGTACCCATATCAATAAACATGGCCGTGCGCACCCCCCCCCCCCCCCGTGCATAACTATGTCGCTCCATGCAAGGCGGTTGACCAGTTCACCCGTTTGCCCGTTGGCCCATTGATTTGTTTCGAAAGGTAGCTCGGAAGCAGATGAATGCCGATCCCCTGAAAGAAGCGCCCTGTGTAAATGTGCATGTGCATAGTGCACATTAACTGAGATAACTGGGACTTCTTAATTCGCAGAATGAATGTCCCAAAAGCGCAACATATGTAGAAATTCGGGCCCACTAAATACGAATATCATTGCATTCTCAACTAATTCCACGCTTTCACAATTTACTTGAGAACTATAGAAGTCCGATCTGGGTGGTAGTGGTACATAAACTTGCCTGCCATCATGCTGATTCGGAGAATGTATGGGTTTTTGGTTCACCACCAAGGGTTTTCGAGTCCATCGCTTTCAAACGGTTTGAATTTGCCCTTTATTTAGTAGTATGCGCAGTAAAAACCAACGACCGCCATGGCCTTTCTGCATCATGCGGAGCCTGAATGCAGACCGGCAGTCGCCAGCCGCCTGCAGATGACAGCCCTGGTCCCGGCTCTATCATCCGGTGCCTGCTCCATCATCCGCGATAGCAGGCCGCGCGGCACCGCCACACACGCCCCATCTGCCAATCAGACCGCTCGGCTGCACAAATCGGCGCAAACGATGGCGCATTTGTCATGCAGACAGACGGGCGACCAGTGGGTGTCCTCCGCCCACCCGGAAGGACGGCCGCCCGCCACTCTGCCCTCCACCCTCTCCGCTCCCCTCCCTCTTCACCCGTGAATATGCCCTCCACCCTCCCCCTCCTCTTCACCCGCCACTCTGCCCTCCACCCTCTCCGTTCCCCGCCCTCTCCGCTCGATCGGCTCCCCCTCCGCTTATGACGTCTGCCGCGGCTCTTTAGTCCGCACACGCGCGCGGTGTAGTCCCGAGGCGAGGGTGCAGGCGTCACTGCCCCGAGTTTCCGACAGCGGCTGTGTGAGATACCGTTTTCCGAATCTGATAGACAGCAGCGCAAGAATGGCGATGGAGAATTTATTTAAATGCGGTGGATCTTATTGGAAGTTTGTTTTTGCTTCGTTTAGGCCTGGAAATGTATTTTTGGCTGTCATCGATATACATTTGTCTGTGGTTATCGAACGCTAGTGATATATTTGATGATGGATCTTGTAGATACGAAAATGTACTGCGACTTCTAGTTAGAATCATCTGTAACTGCTGCCTGAATCAACATCTTTTTAAAGTTAACTAAATATAAATAGTAAGACGCATCACAGGTATGTGTTCTTCGTTATAAATCATGATTTAGCGTACCTACACGCTATATAGTTGACAAGTTCCCACCGTACGTGCTCGTGCTTGTGCTCGTGCTTCAGTATTGACCATGATACTTCTGATACCACAAGCTGGGACACAAATGTGCTTAGCTCGCTTGTAATGCACCATGCATAAAAAACAGCGATAATCGCAACAAAGAACGCTGTGTCAAAATGCCGTAAGGATGCGATATAAAAACTGCGCACACAACCGCAGTTATTGACTAAACAAACGGTATCAAACAAAACATGCGGTTTTTTTGCAGCCGTGGGGAAGGAAAACATGCACAACTGATATGAATAATGGGCACAATTATGGAATTATAGAATTATGGACACAACTCAGCCAGAATTTACGTTTACGGTGCACAGGTTGTAATGCGCTTTGTAAATTATCTGTGCTAGTACACGACTTTAACTTACTATTTATTATGTACATTGTACACATTTACATTGAGTTAGATTGAGTACACATTTTCAGAACAAATATCGACAGAGGCATTGAATAATCGTCAGCGGCAATATTGGCACTAAACACACTTTTCTCAGAACATTCAGCAACCACAACAAGCATGCTTTACCGAGAAGCTACGAGCTATTCCTTGTTTAGTCATCCGTCCACACCGCTGCCCGCACCAGCCGGCTAATAGCAATGCCAATAACGGCGCTTTCAATCCCCATCCGTCACATACGATGAGTGGGCAAACATATGGAGACAAAATAAACAAAAACACTGTTATACTGATGCAGGTACGCTTGCGGCCTGAGCAGTACATATAGACGAGTGGTGATACAAAACAAAATGCATGCACGAAAATCTGCTATCTCACGTATGCGAATCATGTTGTTGAATTGCAAAGTCGGGTGCTCCTCATGTGTGCAAGTCAGACCTTCCATTAACTCACGAGCAGCTCGCCGTGTGGTACGGTTAACTCACGTGCAGCTCGCCGTGCCATTATGTTAACTCACGGGCAGTTCCCTAGGCCATTGGGTTAACTCACGTACAGCTCGTCGCTTTATTACCCGTGCACAGTTCTCCCGGTATTTCGCTTAACTCACGTCCAGCTACGCAGGCCGTCAGGTTAACTCACGTATAGTTTGCCATGCCGTTCGTATAACTCACGTGCAGTTCACTGTGTCATCTATCAACTCACGTGTAGTTCGCCGGGCCGATGGATGAGCTCTTCGTGTTCCAGCAGCACTTCGACGGCCTCCACATACTCCTCGTTAATGGCGTGAAGCAGCGCGTCCTTAGTCTCCACCTGACAAAACAGACAAATGGATGGCAAAGGTGCTGTGCCATACATATTACCTATATGTACAGGGTTACCATGGTAACGAACTCCGTGGGCCGGGTGTGTCGGCTGGTAAGACAGTTCGGTATAACTTTCGTGGGACAGCATTTTTGCATTGATTTCGCCTTTGGCTATACATCCATATCCAGACTCATGTCGCCCCAAATTTCGTGCATATTGACCTCCATTTTCACCTGTTTTAATTATTGACACTCTACTTGCGTGTTTAATTGCTTATATACAGCTTTCGACCATGTTCCAAAAGTATGTCTCATTAGTATCTCCCACCCCCCAAAAAAAGTGTCATTTCACCCATTCCCATTCCCAGATTGAGTTCCCATTTCATGAAGGGCTGTAACTAGCACTAAGCTAGCATGGGACCAAGCCGGCCGAGCATGAACTTAGACCCATGAACGGCTATGCGGCTTCGTGCTTTGCATCTCTACGCCGCATTATGCTGGTGGATGTTTTGCATTGGCCGGAGAGTGAATGTTGATCGACATTGCAGTGTAATGATCGCCTCCCTTCGCTGTCGAGTCCTACTTTGCTCCCCGAGATACGGCACAGGAACTGCGCAAATATACCGTCCTGCTGCTCCGTCTCTTGCGGTGTCATGGGCCGGCCTGATAGCGGCGCTGGCGTGCACCCCGTGCCGACTTTCCCAGCGGCTGTGATCGGTCGCCGCAGTCCCGTGTGGGGCTCGATAACGAAGACAAAATAGCTGCAAACAATCTGATTAGTCGGTCGAGCGGTCGCCGCTCCCAGCGGAAGGGTGGCGGAGAACGTTCGATTGGCGACGGGTTCCCACCCGAGACAGGCCGCTTTCGGTCCGTGGGGGACTAGGTATGTATGTATGTATGTATTGACATTTAAAACACTCTCCAACATAAAATGGCTATTCCGAGTGTCGAGTCGATAACGTTAAAAGGTGAGACATGTTAAAAAGGCACTCGTACAGCAAAATATAAAAAGCATACATCCATTCACACAACACACACACGCACATACGCACATGTTCATCCAGTCCCAGCTAAATGATTACACAGTGCATGCCTAAAAGACGCGAGAGTCGAGTTCCGGAGTTCCAGAGGTAAAGAGTTGTAAAGTTGCGCGATACTGTATAAGAGGCGCCGCCTACCCGCCTCCGTCCTCACACGCGGGAGAGGATGGAGGCGGGTCCTGACGAGTAGAACGGGAGCGAAGAGAAGAGTTGGCCTGAATATGAGAGGCAAGAGCTTGCGGTTCGCCAGTAACTCGCCAGTAGGTCGACCGTATGTGACGGTAGAGCGACCGTATGTGACGGTATATCGACCGTAGTTGACACGGGCAGTGAGTGACAGCAGAACAGAAAACGGGAGAATGCGAACGACCACCGACGCTTTTGTCGTCATTTGATCGATGAAGAGAAAGAATACAAATACATTATGTTTTAGAGCGCACAGCTCCAGATCAGCACTTGCATTGTAAGAATTTATAGTTGAATAGTACATAAACAATTTCAAGAGCTTAATCATCAGAAATGGTTCGTTCTGGAATTTAAGAAGCAACTCTTGGATGAAAACTATACTCTGTTGTTTCATACACGGCGTCTGCCACACACGACTGGCCTCTTCCTCCCACGACTGACCTCTGACCTCCCACGACTGACCTCTGACCTCCCACGACTGACCTCTGACCTCCCACGTCTGACCTGACCTCCCACGTCTGACCTGACCTCCCACTACTGACCTGACCTCCCACGACTGACCTGACCTCCCACGACTGACCTCTGACCTCCCACGTCTGACCTCTGACCTTCCACGACTGACCGATCACTGACCTTGTTCTCGATGAGCAGCTCCACCATCTCGAGGTTCTCGTTGTCAATGGCCATCAGCAGTGCGGTCCTGCCCAGGGGATCTACACAGTTGATGTTCACTTTCAGTGCAGGCGTGGAGTTCTGGGACCGCTGCAGTAGCCTGAAATGGAACCGCAGCATGCCGCCCGTTAAAGGTGGAGTCGATAAACACATGGCAGTTTGTTTAGGATCTGAGTGCATGATGTGTAAAACAGGAAGCATGAGTGTTGCTTACGGACAGTGATGGGAAAATGTAATTAGATCATGTTCTGGTTTATTCAACCTTGATGTAAAAACTATGAATTGATTACATTATTTTGATTGCTTGTTTGTTTGTTTGTTTGTCCTGCTTTGATTTACCAAAATTATTGTTCTGAATTGCGTAGCGTGTGATACTTGTCCTTTATAATCCTGAATGTTTAGCTGGGGCAGTTGCAAAAGATAACGTTTTATAAGAACCAAAGACGGAATTTGTCGCCGGGTAGCTAGTGAGACAATTCGGCAGAAATGGAGCACAAACAACACTTCACACGGGCAATGTTTTCTCATACATGCGTTTTCGGTAAAATACATGACGTTACAACGTGTGGTAAGAATACATGAATGCGTATTGACGCATAGATGAATACAAATAAGCTGGAGTATGTGCTCTATTGAGGTCAGTTTTATGCAGCGTAATATAAGACTGCCGCAGCACGTTACCGATTCTGAGGCACCATGTCCATTACTGAAGTTCTGCGTTTAGCTGACATAACATAAGGGAAGTAGATGAAGAAGAAAGTGAGTAAGAGTGCCAAAAATGCATGAAGGTACAAGTGACAGGATGAAAAAAGTATCAGTAGCAAATGACTAGCATCTTAGTCAATAAATGGGAGAAAAGGACATCAATAAATATTGCAACCCAACATAGCAGAAATTGTTTTATCTTATGTTTCGGGTATGTAATGTGCACAATTTCACCCTGTGTACATCAGTTTACTCATGAAAGAAAGTTCAGCCCCTCATTATGCTCATAGATTATCATTGATGATTCACTGTTGAGGTCAGTGACTAATTATGAATACATACATTCATGCTACACGGAGTCAAGTCGTCCCGAATCTCTCAGAAGGAAGCAATCAACGGAGAATTAAAAGTATCATGCGTGCACAGTTTGTATTTCTCACCGTCGTGTTGTGGCGACGTCTCCCCTTTCGACGGCGAGAAGGAACCTCTTCTCCTCCAGTGTGAGAGATGCCATTTGTTGGTGGGGACGGATATCCTGGGCGGCATTCACCTCCTGCAACCACCACCGTTCGTCGGTCGTAAGTCATGAGCAACCCCTATTACTATGTGATATGCACATTGGAATGGCTTTCTTTTCGAAAGATGTCTTGGTACGCCAATGTGTGCAAGCGGAAAGTCGGGGAGAAAAACGGAGCTTAAAAAAATATGTTTATTTTTGTCGAAACTGTTATTGTCGTGGTATACCAAATAAACATATTCAAAAATGTTCAAAATGTAAAAAATGTACAAAATGTTCTGTTAAAATCGTTGCTGAGTAGCAGCGCATGATCAGGTGCGCTTTAGCTTTCCATTTATTCCTTACATTTCAGCAACATACATCAGCATGATGACATGATACGTCAAAGTTTTTTCGGTATCAATAGTTAGTATGTCATATAAGGTTTGTGCGGACTTTACAACAATGTTAAACTATCTTCAACCGCAAACTGTTGAGCGAGTGATTGATTGATTATAATATGCCAGTGATTTTATGTTTTCACATTTCAGACTGCAATGCCCAACCCGTCGGGCTGCGACATTCTTATCCATTTTAATTCCGCACAGTGTCGACGTTTTTACCTTGCTCGATAAAGCGCAGGACGGTTAGCAACTGGGCGGTATTTGCAGACTGGGCCAAACTAATGGTCCAATCTCGCCCGAATGCCGGCAGAGCAGCCACGTTATTACTGTAAATCTATCAGCGACTAAGCCCCAAATTCGCTTTAGATCATCACAATGGCGGAACGTACTCGACCACCCGCCGTTTCGATTAGGACAGTGGTACCCAGCTATTGTGTCGGTTTAGGCTCCTTAATTACCAATTGAAAGTGAGCATCAAGAGTGAGCAGCATGTAATTAATTTAGAAGTTTGTGGACTTAATGGATTCGCGAGTAGAATGCATGTATGGAACGTTACTAATGCGTTGTTTTACCAAAAGCCGTCAAAATGCATGGGTTACCTTTTATATAGCAAACATATGTATGTGAATAAATATTATGTCCCGAAAGTTTGAGCATGGATGGAAGAGGATGAATGAATAGTAATTGACGCATGCCCTTGAAACAAGCTATCAATCAAGCATGACAAAATAAAGCAATAGATCAACATCACGAGTATTTGATTGAGGCAGTTGGGATTGAACATCAATATCAATAACGATAAAATGGTGATTATGTATTTCTCATTATATTGCTCAAAATAACACACAGGCACAGCCTTCTTATAATAATGCACGTAAACATTAGACTCAATGCTTCGAAATCCAGGGTGCAGACATCATTGCATGTTTCCACCCTACATCGTACCAGATCACCGCTGCTCCAGCACCTCCAGCCAGCTGGGAGACAGACCACCCTTCCCGCCAGGAAGAGACGCCATTAGACTGTTCCGCCGCACTATCATCCCAGCGCGACCCAGCAGCAGAGCATTCCCAGCTCCCCTCCGCCGCCGGCCCGGACCCATTCCATGGCACTACCGGAGTCCGGGGCCCGTCCCGTGACGCCCCCCCGGAGACCCCGGAGGCCCCGGAAGGCGGCTGATGGCCCGATGGAGGCCGCATCAGAAGACGCACTCGACGTCATGAAACAGAAGACATCATCGGAATCCATGGACGCGTCAAATGCTTTTGGAAACACTCTGATTCCTTCGAAATCCACAGCACGTTGTCAGAAGTCCCAGAGCGCGAAGATATAGTCACGCATGATCAGAAGACCATAAATCTGTCGTCGTAAATCTGAGACCCGCATCACTGCTTCATGTGCCAGGGTTCCCCGATGGGTGCCCTGTATAAAATATGGTCTGTCTGCCAAGGATTCCCCGATGGGTGCCCTGTATACAATATGGTCTGTCTGCCAGATATTCCCCGATGGGTGCCCTGTATAAAATGTTATCTGTCTGCCAGAGATTCCCCGATGGGTGCCCTGTATAAAATGTTATCTGCTTTCCAGGGATTCCTCGATGGGTCCCCTGTATAAAATGTGGTCTGCCTGCCAGAGATTCTCCGATGGGTCCCCTGTATAAAATGTGGTCTGTCTGCCAGAGATTCCCCGATGGGTGCCCTGTATAAAATGTGGTCTGCCTGCCAGAGATTCCCCGATGGGTGCCCTGTATAAAATGTGGTCTGCCTGTCAGGGATTCCCCGATGGGTGCCCTGTATAAAATGTTATCTGTCTGCCAGAGATTCCCCGATGGGTACCCTGTATAAAATGTGGTCTGCCTGCCAGAGATTCTCCGATGGGTCCCCTGTATAAAATGTGGTCTGCCTGCCAGAGATTCCCCGATGGATGCCCTGTATCAAATGTGGTCTGCCTGCCATGGATTCCCCGATGGGTGCCCTGTATAAAATGTGGTCTGCCTGTCGGGGATTCCCCGATGGGTGCCCTGTATAACATGTGGTCTGTCTGCCAGAGATTCCCCGATGGGTGCCCTGGGTGCCCTTTGTAAAATGTTATGCCTGCCAGAGATTCCCCGATGGGTGCCCGGTATAAAATGTGGTCTGTCTGCCAGAGATTCCTCGATGGGTGCCCTGTATAAAATGTGGTCTGTCTGCCAGATATTCCCCGATGGGTCTCCTATATAAAATGTGGTCTGTCTGCCAGATATTCCCCGATGGGTGCCCTGTATAAAATGTGGTCTGCCTGCCAGAGATTCCCCGATGGGTGCCCTGTATAAAATGTTATCTGCTTGCCAGGGATTCCCCGATGGGTCCCCTGTATAAAATGTGGTCTCTGCCAGAGATTCCCCGATGGGTGCCCTGTATAAAATGTTATGTCTGCCAGAGATTCCCCGATGGGTGCCCTGTATAAAATGTGGTCTGCCTGACAGAGATTCTCCGATGGGTGCCCTGCATAAAATGTGGTCTGCCTGTCAGGGATTCCCCGATGGGTGCCCTGTATAAAATGTGGTCTGTCTGCCAGAGATTCCCCGATGGGTGCCCTGTATAAAATGTTATCTGTCTGCCAGAAATTCCCCGATGGGTGCCCTGTATAAAATGTGGTCCGTCTGCCAGAGATTCCCCGATGGGTGCCCTGTATAAAATGTGGTCTGTCTGCCAGAGATTCCCCGATGGGTGCCCTGTATAAGATGTGGTCTGCCTGTCAGAGATTCCCGATGGGTGCCCTGTATAAAATGTGGTCTGCTTGCCAGAGATTCCCCGATGGGTCCCCTGTATAAAATGTGGTCTGCTTGCCAGAGATTCCCCGATGGGTCCCCTGTATAAAAATATGGTCTGTCTGCCAGAGATTCCCCGATGGGTGCCCTGTATAAAATGTTATCTGCCTGCCAGGGGTTCCCCGATGGGTGCCCTGTATAAAATGTGGTCTGCTTGTCAGAGATTCCCCGATGGGTGCCTTGTATAAAATGTGGTCTGCTTGCCAGAGATTCCCCGATGGGTCCCCTGTATAAAATGTGGTCTGCTTGCCAGAGATTCCCCGATGGGTGCCCTGTATAAAATGTGGTCTGCCTGTCAGAGATTCCCCGATGGGTCCCCTGTATAAAAATATGGTCTGTCTGCCAGAGATTCCCCGATGGGTCCCCTGTATAAAATGTTATCTGTCTGCCAGAGATTCCCCGATGGGTCCCCTGTATAAAATGTTATCTGCTTGCCAGAGATTCCCCGATGGGTCCCCTGTATAAAATGTTATCTGCTTTCCAGGGATTCCCCGATGGGTCCCCTGTATAAAATGTGGTCTGCCTGCCAGAGATTCTCCGATGGGTCCCCTGTATAAAATGTGGTCTGTCTGCCAGAGATTCCCCGATGGGTGCCCTGTATAAAATGTTATCTGCCTGCCAGAGATTCCCCGATGGGTGCCCTGTATAAAATGTGGTCTGCCTACCAGAGATTCCCCGATGGGTGCCCTGTATAAAATGTGATCTGTCGCCACTATACCTTGGAACAGGGTGAGCGAGGAGCGTTCTCGACAGTATGTGACCGTAGTAGAGCGTTCTCGACAGTATGTGACCGTAGAGGAGCGTTCTTGACAGTATGTGAGGTAGAGGAGCGTTCTCGACAGTATGTGACCGTAGATGAGCGTTATCGACAATATGTGACCGTAGTAGAGCGTTCTCGACAGTATGTGACCGTAGAGGAGCGTTCTCGACAGTATGTGACTGTAGACGAGCGTTCTCGACAGTATGTGACCGTAGTAGAGCGTTCTCGACAGTATGTGACCGTAGAGGAGCGTTCTCGACAGTATGTGACCGTAGTAGAGCGTTCTCGACAGTATGTGACCGTAGAGGAGCGTTATCGACAGTATGTGACTGTAGACGAGCGTTCTCGACAATATGTGACCGTAGTAGAGCGTTCTCGACAGCATGTGACCGTAGAGGAGCGTTCTCGACAGTATGTGACCGTTGAGGAGCGTTCTCGACAGTATGTGACCGTAGAGGAGCGTTCTCGACAGTATGTGACCGTAGAGGAGCGTTCTCGACAGTATGTGACCGTAGAGGAGCGTTCTCGACAGTATGTGACCGTAGAGGAACGTTCTTGACAGTATGTGACCGTAGAGGAGCGTTCTTGACGGTATGTGAGGTAGAGGAGCGTTCTCGACAGTATGTGACCGTAGAGGAGCGTTCTCGACAGTATGTGACTGTAGACGAGCGTTCTCGACAGTATGTGACCGTAGATGAGCGTTATCGACAATATGTGACCGTAGTAGAGCGTTCTCGACAGTATGTGACCGTAGAGGAGCGTTCTCGACAGTATGTGACCGTAGAGGAGCGTTCTCGACAGTATGTGACCGTAGAGGAGCATTCTTGACAGTATGTGAGGTAGAGGAGCGTTCTCGACAGTATGTGACCGTAGAGGAGCGTTCTCGACAGTATGTGACCGTATATGAGCGTTCTCGACAATATGTGACCGTAGTAGAGCGTTCTCGACAGTATGTGACCGTAGTAGAGCGTTCTCGACAGTATGTGACCGTAGTAGAACGTTATCGACAGTATGTGACCGTAGAGGAGCGTTCTTGACAGTATGTGAGGAGCGTTCTCGACAGTATGTGACTGTAGAGGAGCGTTCCCGGCAGTGTGTGACCGTAGAGGAGCGTTCTTGACTGTATGTGACCGTAGAGGAGCGTTCTCGACAGTATGTGACTGTAGATGAGCGTTCTCGACAGTATGTGACCGTAGAGGAGCGTTCTTGACAGTATGTGAGGTAGAGGACCTGTTGCCGACAAAATCCGCACTATGCCGGTAGCATTGTTCATAAAGAGTTTTTCACTAAATAGTATATTCTTATGTCCAAAATGAAGAAGAAATAACCAAAGATAGGCGAAATGATAACAAACACGGGAACGAGTACCGGGCGGGGGCGCATGCCGCGTGAGTGTGCCTACGCGGGTCCCTTCGCAGTACTGACGTGCCCGCGTGGGCAGGACACAAACGATATCGCAACAAAGCCAGGCCCACGTGGGCCTGACCCAGAAACATGGAGCCCGGGTGGCCGCCGGTGTGGGGAAAAGTAAAGAGTGTGAGTAAAAGTAAACATATGACCTGCCAATAACTTGAACTAGTCGGCCCAGCTGTGTCGCTGGACGTCACCGGACGCAGCCGGGCACCACAGACCGCCCGAGCGCCGAGCGGTCCGAACCAGACACAAAAGAATCATTTTCGTCCGTAACATAGCCAGCCCAGATTTTGACAGTTTCAAAATCTGTAAAGCCAAACGGAAGAAGCGAATCAACACACATAAGACGCAATCGTTAACACTTACACTCGCAATTACAGGCTCAATTACAGTCACACTCTCGCAATTATTTTAACGGTCATCTATTTACAACTGCATACGCGCAATCTGACAGGTTTCGCACTAGCGTAATGCGGCCGCGCTACCGGCCCGTGTAGCCTGGACGGCAGCACGCTACTAACGCGCAAACACGATCAATCGACATATCACATTCACACATTTCACATGATCATACACGCTACGCGACGAACGGCAAACACTAAGTATCTGTGCTCCTCAAGTGCACACACTACACCGCGGGGCTTGCCGGCCCATATCGCCACAGGCGTCCGTCAGTTTGCTGATTCCAGTGTCGGACCGTTTGCGTTGGTCTGCAGTCTGCACTGGACTGTTCGAGGCCGCCTTGGTGGCGGCGGCGGCCGACAGCGGCGCCTGTGTCTCGACGGCGCGCTGCAGCCGGCTCGTGCCTCCCGCGTCAGGTACGGCCCAGGGAGCGCTGGGGGCCCTGTCGGACTGACACCGGCATGATGATGTCCATGGCGTCAGCCCCGATCAGCAGGCTAACTGGCTCGGCGGTCACTTTGGCGAGGTTCAAGTCCGTCAGGTGAGTCCACTTCGTCTTGTCCTTGGGCCAGTTCACCGCTGGGCCGGACATGTTGATGGTGGGTGTGGTGCGGACACCTCTGACCGGGTAATCTCCGTGGTCATTTAACGGTTGCACCCTCAGATCGACACATTTCGAGGCGTACGTCGAGCTGCCTGCCACTGTGCCCAAACACAGGGGTTCAGTGGGTCCGTGCAGCCCCAGGTCAGTCGCCAGCTGCTCGGTGATCAGCGATACCTGACTGCCGAGATCCAGCATGGTGTTCACGACACGCTGTCCGTTAGGGCCTCGGACTGTTAACGGCAGAATATGCAGGAGAACGCTGGTACCGGTCTTAGCTCTTGTAGTACCGACGTAGCTGTGGTCAGTGTCGGTTTTCGGTGGTGCAGCTGGTCGAGACGGGAACAGGCGCGGGGCGCCGTGCAGCAGCGGATGGTGCCACCCTTTACAGCCCGGGGCTGTGTCGCATGGGCTTCTGTCTGGGCAAACGCGCGCCTCGTGTCCCCCGCGAAGGCACAGCCAGCACAGCCCTTTGTCTCGCACCAGCTCCGCACGCTCGCTCACAGTGTTTGCGGTGAATTGCGGGCAATTAACCACCACGTGGGACCCGCCACACTTCTTGCAGTCGTTCGCTGATTGCCTGGTCTGCCGTCGCGGAGTCTTGGCCGTGACCGTGAACGCACTACGCCGATAGTGGTCAGCTGGGGCCGTGCTGGGGTTACCTGGCTTGGTCAGGTAACCCTGACCAAGCCAGGTAACCTCATTTTTTTCCTCGTTAGTGTTTCCTCTTTTGTAGCATTTTGGTAGCAGGAGGGAAAGTGGCGCGTGCATATTCGGAAATGTCGAATACAAAATCCAGATCCATCATACTTAAGTAACCATAAGTCAGCCAAAACTAAATATATTGTTTTGAAATTCGGTTTGGGCATTGTCTATACTTCGTTCTCCAATATATATTCCGGTTTTTGAATGTATGGAAATTTTGATTCTGTGGATTTTTTCTCCCCATTTTTTTCTTCATAAAATCATATAAAATATCAAATCATATGAAAAAGCCGGAATATGTATTGGAGAACCAAGTATGGACGATGCCCAAACCAAATGTCAAAGCAATATCTTGAGTGTTGACTGACTTATGGCTCCCTAAGCAGTGGCGTACGCAGAAATTCACAAAGGACCGGGGCCGCCACCAATATAGGCAAAATTTTGCTGGGGGAGGGGCGCCTCTCCTTCCGCACCGTGCGGAAGGAGAGTCACTGGCCGGAGGGGCGCCGTCACTCGCGGGAGGGGCGCCGTCACTAGCCGAAGAGGCGCCGTCACTCGCCGGAGGGGCGTAGTCACTGGCCAGAGGGGCGCCTTCACTGGCCGGAGAGAGCACCGTCACTGGCCGGAGGGGAGCTGTCACGGGCCGCACGGGCCGGAGAGGCACCGTACATGGCAGGGGACGCCCTCACTGGCCGGGGGCGCCGTCACTGGCGGCAAGAGTGCCGTCACTGGCCGGATGAGCGTCTTCACTGGCCGGAGTAGCGCCGTCACTGACCAGAGGGGCGTCGTGACTGATCGGAGGGGCGCCAGCTTTGCATGGGCGCCTCGGGTCCAAAGGACCAGGTCATGACCTGTATCAGGGGCGGATACAGGGGGCGGCGGGGGGCGGCCGCCCCCTGCGGGCGGGTACAGATGTGGGCGGGGGGTGGGGGGGGGGGGGGGGAGAAGCCGCCGTCCCCCCCCCCCTCCCTCCGCACCGAAGGCGCGGGAATAGACATGCTTACGGGGTTTGATATGACATATGCTGCACTCAGACCAGGAACCGCCCTCAGGCTAGGTGCCGCCCCTGGCCAGGTGCCGTCTTCAGGTAATGTGCCGCCCTCGGGTCATGTGCCGCCCCCAGGCCGGCTGCCGCCCTCAGGCCAGATGCCGCCCCCTGGTCAGGTGGCACCTTCAAGCCAGGTGCCGCCCTCAAGCCAGGTGCCGCCCTCAGGCCAGGTCCCGTCCCCAGGTCACGTACTGCGTTCTGGCGGGGCACCGCCCTCAGGTCAGATGCCGCCCTCATGTCAGTTGCCGCCCCCTGGTCATGTGCCGCCCCTAGACATGTTACGCTACCTAACTATGTGCCGCCCTATGGCCAGGTGACAGTGCCCCTCCGGCCAGTGACGGCACTTTTGTGGCCAGTGACGGCATACCATGTCATAGACGGTGCCCCTCCGGCCAGTGACGGTGCCCCTCCGGCTAATTACGGCGCCCCTCTGGCCAGTGACGGCGCCCCTCTGGCCAGTGTCGGCGCCCCTCTGGCTAGTGACGGGGCCCCTCGGAGCAGTGACGGCCCCTCTCCGGCCAGTGGCGGCGCCCCACCGGCAAATGACGGCGTCTCTCGCGGCCAGTGACTTCACCCCTTCAGCCAATGACAGCGCCCCTCCGGCCAGTGACGGCGCCCCACCGGAAAATGACCACGACCCTCCGGCAAATGACGGTGACCCTCCGGCCAGTGACTGCGCCCCTCCAGCCAATGACGGCGCCCCGCTGGTCAGTGACGGCGCCCCTCCGTCTAATAACGGCGCCCATTTGGCCAGTGACGGCGCCCCTCTAGCCAGTGACAGCGCCCCTTCGGCTAGTGACGGAGCCCATCTCGCCAGTGTTGGCACTCCTTCGGCCAGTGACGACACTCTTGCGGCCAGTGACAACGCCCCATCGGCCAGTTACAGTGCCCCTTCGGCCAATGACAGTGCCCCTCTAGCCAATGGCGGCACCCTTCCGGCCAGTGACGGCGCCCCTCCGGCCAGTGACCGCCGGAGGTGCGAGGCTCTCTCAGGCCTCGACAATCACCCTCTCAGACCAGCCTGGGATCCTCTCAGGCATGGCAAGGGTTCTGTCATGCCTATAAATCATCTAAGGGCCCCTCATGCCGCACGAGGGCCCCTCAGGCCGACAGGGGGCCCATTCAAGCCGACAGAGTTCTCCTTCAGGCCGATCGAGGTCCGCTCAAGCCGACCGAGGACCGCTCAGGTTGACTGTGGGCCCATCAGGCCGACCAAGTTCCCCTTTGGGGTGCCGGAGAATCCCCTCAACCCGACCGTGGGCCCCTCATCCCAACCAAAGGCCCCTCAGACGGAACATAAGGCTCCACAGGCTGACAAAGGGTCTCCTCAGGCTGACAAAGGGCTCCCTCAGACCTAGGGTCCCTCAGGCCGAGTGATGGCCCTGAAGCCGACCTTTTGTGGAATGTTTACGCACGCGACTGAGTGTCACTCATGGGAGACAAGAACAATAGTTATGTGATGTTATTCCTTCAATTGAGATATAATGAGTTTATCACTCCGGGCGAGGCAGGGGCTGCCCTAAATGACTTTCCGCTAAAAAAAAGTATGCCGAGATGGGGAAGCTCCTGGACTTACGGTGCACAGTCTATCCTCGTGCTGTCGGCTGAAGCTGAGCGCATATTTGTATTTAATTCAAACTTTACGTTTGAATGCGTTTCGCGCCGACACCATGGTGTCGGCGCTCTTCGCTAAGCAGAGCTGTTTGCATGGACCATATCCGATTGCGCAATATTTGCTGACAAGCGGAATTTAAAGTCAAAGGATTACGTGTTCCAAACTTTCGGCACGGTCCTCCCCGCGCATTGACTTCATCTTGCTCAGGCCGCTGCCACCGACGCAGGTCATCCCAGTCAAGGGTAAATAGGACGAGTTAGCACGAGTCGCGGCGCCAGCCCATGCATCAACTCGAACATCTCTTCCTGCCAACTCTTCTTGGTGCAAGAAGAAGTCAGGCGGGCGTGATTGTCAAATGCGCAACGGGGAAGGACTTCAACAAGCACCGCAACGACGTGGTTACGATGGAATTTGGACGGCATGCGCCTCTTCGTCCGTGGAAGATGGAAGCATCGGCATCTGATGGAAGTGGTAGACAATAATGTCTTACCACTTCCAACAGACGCCTAGTCGCTTGACTGCAGTGATGCTGACAGTGATCGAATACATGTGCTTAGCAATGGGTTAAAAACAGTGGCGTCGCCATACAATTTTGAATGGGGACATCCAGAGGTTTGGGGGCTAGCCCATAGGGCTAATGTTAAAATCCTGCGAACTGGGGGAGGGGGGGGGGGGACTCCGGCCGGAGCGATCCTGGCGGGGCCTGGCTCCCAGGCCCCCTGTTGGCGACGACCCAGATTAAAAGTACTTGGGTATAAAGGTCCGAACTATTGCAGCGGAGCTGCCTCGAAAGCTTGAAGAAGGCCTTGCGATCATGGTGTCTTTAAGACTTGGGCAGCTCTGACTTCTGAGCCAGGAAGCCTCTTACGTCTATCGTGCTAATGCAGTGGAGAAACAGACCGGAGAGAGGACTCAATCTATTTGTGTCGGCCAGAGACAGCGTGCATTTCGGCAGACCGGGAAGAGGGTCGGGTGGGGGGGGGGGGGGGGCAAAAATGGGCAGGCAGGGTGGATATAGGTAAGCTAATGAGAGGGATGATAGGATTTCGACTGGCCGGAGAGAGGGGTAGGTGGGTTTCAGCAGGACGGAGAGAGGCCCTGTAGGCCCATGGCGTCCCCTTTGACGGTGAAAATACCGCCCCCTGGGTCAGCCACCCACCCCCTTCGGAAAAATCCGCCCCTGACCTGCATGACCTGATAGGTTTATTTATTTATTTCACGTCGTGAGGCATATCTGTTAAACATACGGCTATTACATGCTCGAGTCAAATATTTGCTGGACTTGGGTAGTGGGACAACACACATACATGCCAAACATGATACAGAACACACACACACATACACACACACACACACACACACACACACACACACACACACACACACACACACACACACACACACACACACACACACACACACACACACACACACACACACACACACACACACACACACACACACACCACACACACCACACACACACACACACACACACACACACACACACACACACACACACACACACACACACACACACACACACACACACACACACACACACACACACACACACACACACACACACACACACACACACACACACACACACACACACACACACACACACACACACACACACACACACACACACACACACACACACACACACACACACACACACACACACACACACACACACACACACACACACACACACACACACACACACACACACACACACACACACACACACACACACACACACACACACACACACACACACACACACACACACACACACACACACACACACACACACACACACACACGCACGCACGCACGCACGCACGCACGCACGCACGCACGCACGCACGCACGCGCGCACTGCATAACAGTGTAAACTTTGCACTGAAGTACCTGCTAGGGCTCACGTTATCGCTCCAGGAGATAGTTTCTGAGGGTGGGTTTGAAACTGGCGTGACTCAGACCACGCAGTGCTGGCGGCAGCTCATTATAGTCGGATACCGCCGAGTACAAAAAGCGGCGCCTCCCAGACTCTGACCTGATGGTTGGGGGTCACCAGCATATCACTGTTTCTTTGGTTAGATAGTTGATACTCGGTACGCCACTGTCCCCTAAGTATGATCTTGGGTCTTGACTTTGTATTCGACATTTTCAAATATGCGTGGCGCGTCTGGCGCTATCCAAATCTCCAAATCTGGAGATCTGTGTTCGAATCTCTCGCGGTAGGAAAACTTTTCGGCGAGTGTATGAGCTTTGCCGCTGATTGCTGCGCTTCCAATTTTTAAATGGCATTTAGTACCGCAATGTGAAGCACTATTCATCGCACATTTAACTATTTCCAAGCAAAATAGGAACGGTATTGGTGAAATAGGCACATGCGAGGGGGACCGGTTCCCCATCTGCAGAGAAACTCAACCATTTATCATTGTTTATACGGCTGAAATGCTGTTGGTTACGGTATAACCTGTGTATCATTGCGACAATTGAGCTAGGTGTCGAGTCTTGCTGCGAACAAAGGCGGATCCAGAACGGGTGTTGGGGGGGGGGGGAAATCCCCAAAAGTCTCACACAATTCTGAAAACTCATCGGATTTCGCATGCTTTATATGCATTGAGAGCTGATTTAAAACAAATTTCCTTAGTAAAAGTTGCTTAGATTGTTTTCTTATATCAGGAAATGTGTCAATTTTGCGCCGATTTCAGGCGGTTGGGGGAGCATGGCTCCTTTGTCCCCCCCCCCCCCCCCCCGGATCCGCCCATGGCTGCGAAGGATGCGGGTGATGGCGCCAAATACCACGCGTTCTGGATTGTTTCCAAGGACTATCTGGGTTACTGGATACTAGATTAGTCATCATATTGGTAAACAAGCGTGAGTTTCCCTTAAACGCACTGTCAAACGATAATATTGATTGTGCGACCGCCTTCAATCGACCAAAGATAGACCGCAAAGGCAATGCGGCGGAGGCCGTCTGGCGGTTAGGGGTACTATCACGTCACCGCTCGGTAGTTACAAATTCAGTCAAGAGATGGCGCTACTGTCGGGTGTTGCCACTTTCGGTGGCCGGAGTGTTCTACCTTCCTATATAGCCTTGCTACAACCAACGTAAGTTAAAAAACGTCGCGTTTTGGCGCCAAAGTTTATAGCGCTGAATAGCGTGCGTGGAACGCAGTTCGACAGTATTTGAGGAATTGTGACTGGGACTTGGGTATAGTTTTCCTTTTCCCTGTAAACATGTAGCCAGATAAAATTCACACTTTGTGAATGTGTAGGTAAAATTAATATTTGTCATTGTCAAGGTTATTACCGAGCGGGTGCGAAGCGCCCGTGAGGTTTCTCAACTTACTAGACAAATTGGCATTGGACCCGGCCCGAACCGGCCCGAACCGGCCCGACCCGGCCATATATACGCTTTTCGGAAGCTGATAACTTTGCAACCACTGCTCCGATTGAGATTGGGTTCTCATCATCATCATCATGATGTATTGAAAGCAAAACAAAAACAAAACAATACAAACGGAGATATGGTGGGAATGTGCAAAAGCACGTAAGTGCTTATATCTTGGCACCATTTCCCACTCATACACATACATATATATTATACACACACGACGCACATACACTCCCCCCCCCCTCCCCTCCCCTACGTTTCTCCCTCTGACCTGGTTATACACATTAAACCACGGCTGTACAATAACCACCAATTGATTTATCAAACGTCACTTACGTCAAATGCATCATCAAACCGTGGCATTTAGCTGTCAACGTTTTGAAGTTCTTATATACTTCTGCACAGATGCAGCCACAGCCAAACCAGCAGCCTCATGCAAAGCATGACCGTACAAGACTACAGCTAGTTTGTCGCTAATACTTAATTTATTGTAATCTACTATCCAATTTAGAAGCGTTTTCTCTAGCTCTTCTCTTGGCAAAATGTACTGAGGGCAGAAAAATAAATAGTGTTTGACTGTTTCAGCAGTTGGTTTACAGTTTCAATGCGGTGAGTCAACCTGAGGGGAATTTGTCCTGAACAAGTGAGCATTCAAGCTAGACATGCCAAGTCTTAGTCGAGTATGTAGGATGTTATTTATTTTGTATCCTAAGCTGTAGTATAATGGCGGTTTAGTCAAATCATACATCTTAGCAACTGCTTGTTTGAAGGAACGATTACATGCTATTGTTTTGACATCTTCTGGAAGCCTGTTCCACCGTCGGATGGTAGCCGGAAAAAAAGCATTTTGAAAGGAGGACAAACGGTTTGATGGTAAAGTTATGCTACTCGAGTTCCTAAGATTGCGGGCTGTAATTTCGTGCCGTGTGGCTGGAATCACATCTAGAAGATATTGAGATATTGAGATTCATCATTGGATAGGACCATCAAATCAATTTTGATTTTGTTATGGTGTGTTCTGATAGGGGTGGTACCACAGCGCGTGGCACCCGCAGACGTCGAAATGAACACATCGTTATTGATCAAAAATGACTTTATTTATCTAAGCATTCGTGTTTTATACGCTGAAGCATGCAGCCCTCAGGACATACTCCCTTATGGCGGATTCGAGAAAGGAGCTCATGTACAATTTAATAAAACTTAACTGTTATGTTGGCATGCATGGAGGCCTGGCAATTTTTATGGAGGACTGAAAGGACTAAAAGGACTATGTGTTACTACCACGTGTGCTCTCGTACCGTTTCATATTTCAAACCTGTTTTAGCTTTACCAATGCGCGCGCGCTCGGTCATCGCCCAAAAGGGGTTTTACTGGTTTTAAATTACTATAGCTTGTGATGGCTACTTTGGACTCGGGTCATATCCATACTCAAGTAATTTCAGATACCAATTTTAAATCTGACGCACATTGTGCACCATGCTTAGGTACCTATCCCGGCGCATTTTATGAGTGCTATGAGTAGAGGTCTCACAATTTTTAGCATTTCCAACTAGTCAAGATCAGACTCAGTATGAACTCTGCTACAAAAAGTGCTTGAAAGCGACAGAAGAGGTAAAATTGGGTGCGTCTGGTTGTTACCACTGGCGGATCCAGGGGAATTAGGGGCGAATACCCCCACAGGAACATGGCGGGCATTCAATACAAGGATGTTCCCCGCCCCGCGTATTCCTGCATTGGCTGTAAGAAGTGATAATTAGTAAGATAAAAATTCCCCCGGTTAATGACTTTCGCTTGGAGAACCCCCACCCCCACTCAACGACTTTTCGCGCTGACGACCCGACTCCACCCCCCCCCCCCCCCCCCCGGTCAACAACTTTTCTCTGATGAAGCGGAGCGAAATTTTATCTCCCCCCCCCCTCCCCCTCCCTCTCCCATTCTCGAACCCTAGATCCGCCAGTGGTTGAACTGTCGTATAACCACAATATCCAGCAAATAGTCTCCAGATATAATCTAAACAATATCAAACCAAACTAAACACCAGTATACATGATCATTATTTCACCAGACACCAGCACAAAATGCCATCACCACTAGCTAAAACAGTGATTTTCAAAAAGGGGTAACCACCTAACTTGCAGTAATGGAACCTTCGGGTGGAGGTACGGGCGATTAAGCATCCAAAGGAGACATTATAGCCGATCCGGTTGATGATAGGACGCAATGCACATACATGTATCCCAGCTTCTGTTTCACTGTCACCACAGTAACACAAAGAGCATTAAAATCCATTAATGTTTAATGATGCTTGGGTCGTGTTACGTGACGTGACTGCACACGTGATTACTTATATTCCTGTCCATAGATGGCACTAGTAGTAAACGCCTGAAATTATGCTGTACCGCATAGCTTGAAGCCGAGAACTGCGATCTGAGCAATGTGGGGGAGGGGATCACGAGTCATTCTGGTCATCAAAAGGGGTAACCAAAGGGCGTCGTACCCTTGCTGCTGAAAAGCACTGAGCTAAATCCAGAAAATATTAGTCACACTTCTAAAACACCAGAGATTCACAAACAACCGTACACCATCAAACACCGTCGTCCGTCACACATCATCAAACAGTATTCGGTACCATCGTACTGCACTATCAGCCACCATCAGACACCACCAGCCATCACCAACCACCATCAGACACCACTAACCACTATCAGACACCACCAACCACTATCAGACACCACCAACCACCATCAGACACCATCAGACACCATCAGACACCAACCACTATCCGACACCACCAACCACCATCAGACACCATCAGACACCACCAACCACCATCAGACACCACCAGCCACCATCAGACACCATCAGACACCACCAACCACTATCAGATACTACCAGACACCACAATCAGACACCGCCAACCACCATCAGACACCATCAGACACCACCAACCACCATCATATACCATCAGACACCACCAACCACTATCAGACACCATCAGGCACCATCAGACACCACCAACCACTATCAGACACCACCAGACACCACCAACCACCATCAGACACCACCAGACACCACCAACTACCATTATACACCACCATCAGACACCATCAGACACCACCAACCACCATCAGACACCACCAACCACCATCAGACACCACCAGCCACCATCAGACACCATCAGGCACCACCAACCACTATCAGATACTACCAGACACCACAATCAGACACCGCCAACCACCATCAGACACCACCAGCCACCATCAGACACCATCAGACACCACCAGCCACCATCAGACACTATCAGACACCACCATGTCCAAGCTTTTACCATATTGACGTGCGACTTGGAAAAGCCACGCTCGATGTGGAAGGGTTGCAAAATACATGTCTATGGCTATGATAACCACCATCAGACACCACCAACCACTATCAGACACCACCAACCACCATCAGACACCATCAGACACCATCAGACACCACCAGCCACTATCGGACACCACCAGACACCACCAACCACCATCAGACACCATCAGACACCACCATCAGACACCACCAACCACTATCAGACGCCACCAGACACCATCAACCACCATCAGATACCACCAACCACTATCAGACACCCAACCACCATCAGACACCATCAGACACCATCAGACACCATCAGACACCATCAGACACCATCAGACACCATCAGACAGCATCAGACACCATCAGACACCATCAGACACCACCATCGGACACCACGAACCACTATCAGACACCACCAGACACAATCAACCACCATCAGATACCACCAACCACTATCAGACACCATCAGACACCATCAGACACCACCATCAGACACCACGAACCACTATCAGACGCCACCAGACACCATCAACCACCATCAGATACCACCAACCACTATCAGACACCACCAACCACCATCAGACACCACCATCAGACACCACGAACCACTATCAGACGCCACCAGACACCATCAACCACCATCCGACACCATCATACACCACCATCAGACACCACGAACCACTATCAGACGCCACCAGACACCATCAACCACCATCAGATACCACCAACCACCATCAGACACCACCAACTACTATCAGACACCACCAACCACCATCAGACACCACCATCAGGCAACACCAACTACGATCAGGCGCCACCATCAGACGCCATCAGCCGCCATCATACGCCACCAGCGGCCATCAGACGTCATCAGACACCACCAACCACCATCAGACACCACCAACCAGACACCACCAACCAGACACCACCAACCAGACACCACCAACCAGACACCACCATCAGACACCACCATCAGACACCACCATCAGACACCACCATCAGACACCACCAACCACTATCAGACACCACCAGACACCACCAACCACGATCAGGCGCCACCATCAGGCAACACCAACCACGATCAGGCGCCACCATCAGACACCACCAGCCATTACCAACCACCATCAGACGCCATCAGCCGCCACCAGACGCCACCAACCACCATCAGACGCCATCAGCCGCCACCAGACGCCACCAACCACCATCAGACGCCATCAGACGCCATCAGACACCATCAGACACCACCATCGGACACCACGAACCACTATCAGACACCACCAGACACCATCAACCACCATCAGATACCACCAACCACTATCAGACACCACCAACCACCATCAGACACCATCAAACACCATCAGACACCACCATCAGACACCACGAACCACTATCAGACGCCACCAGACACCATCAACCACCATCAGATACCGCCAACCACTATCAGACACCACCAACCACCATCAGACACCATCAGACACCATCAGACACCACCATCAGACACCACGAACCACTATCAGACGCCACCAGACACCATCAACCACCATCAGACACCATCATACACCACCATCAGACACCACGAACCACTATCAGACGCCACCAGACACCATCAACCACCATCAGACGCCATCAGCCGCCACCAGACGCCACCAACCACCATCAGACGCCATCAGACGCCATCAGACTCCACGATCAACCATCAGACGCCATCAGCCGCCACCAGACGCCACCAACCACCATCAGACGCCATCAGACTCCACGATCAACCATCAGACGTCATCAGACTCCACGATCAACCATCAGACGTCATCAGACTCCACGATCAACCATCAGACGCCATCAGACTCCACGATCAACCATCAGACGCCATCAGACTCCACGATCAACCATCAGACGTCATCAGACTCCACGATCAACCATCAGACGTCATCAGACTCCACGATCAACCATCAGACGTCATCAGACTCCACGATCAACCATCAGACGTCATCAGACTCCACGATCAACCATCAGACGCCATCAGACTCCACGATCAACCATCAGACGTCATCAGACTCCACGATCAACCATCAGACGTCATCAGACTCCACGATCAACCATCAGACGCCATCAGACTCCACGATCAACCATCAGACGCCATCAGACTCCACGATCAACCATCAGACGCCATCAGACTCCACGATCAACCATCAGACGCCATCAGACTCCACGATCAACCATCAGACGCCATCAGACGCCATCAGACTCCACGATCAACCATCAGACGCCATCAGACTCCACGAGCAACCATCAGACGTCATCAGACTCCACGAGCAACCATCAGACGTCATCGGCGGCTATTGTTCGCAGAGACACTATAGCATTCGGTGCTACGCCGTGCCGATATATCCCAGGCGTAAATGGGTTGCTGGATTGCTGGTGGCGAAACACGCCAGGAGGAATCTGAGTGCATTTTGGGCAGGTCGCCGATACGACTCGGGGGATCAGAGAAGACTCCAATACGGTCCTGTTCGGGCGACAGACGTTACGACGGTAAGCCGGCTCAGTTAAGATGGTTGGAGTTGGGTGGACACTCGGGACACAGAAGTTTGAGAAACTCTAGAGACATGAGAGTGCTTGTCACCCTTCAACGAAGTACTGATCAGGTGGGCATACATATATGTTAACCTTGTGAGACAGAGCGCATATGGCTGCAATTTGACTGCAAACTATGTTTAGGGTTCGACATATAAAACTGCACATCTCCTTCTTGGCTTTTAGCGTTGCTATTCGGGCCATTTTCTAGGATTAAAAGCAGGCTCCTAATCAATCTTCCAAAAGACCATCCTTGTCACGTTCAATTGGATTTCACATAAATCCACGGAAGCCGGAAAAAAAGAGTTTGATAGAAGAGACGAAAGAACGAACAAAATCATAAGTTTAGACCAATACAAATGTAAGATAGCGGTAGGCATAATTGTGCGAATTTCCACATCTTAATCCGCGCCGTGCCGGGGTGGGGGGTAGAGACCCCCTCCCCCTTCTCTCTCAGGTTTTTCGAGGATAGCGAAAAAAACAGCGGCGCACAGCGCCGCCGTGTTTGGCACATCTGTTCGGGCATCAATTGGGCGCATTATGTATAACTATGGTCATGTCAGGTCACCAGACCAGGTCACGTGACCCCACCTAAAAAACTTGTGGTCTTACCACAGTCACAGTTCTTGAATGATCGGTTTTACACTTACATGATTTCATAAGGTCATATATATATATATATATATATATATATATATATATATATATATATATATATATATATATATATATATATATATATATATATATATATATATATATATATATATATATATATATATATATATATATATATATATATATATATATATATATATATATATATATATATATATATATATATATATATATATATATATATATATATATATATATATATATATATATATATATATATATATATATATATATATATATAACATATATGTATATAACATTAGTTTATCTTGGTTTTGTTTTATATCAGCGACCTAAGGTCCGGTCAATTTTGTGACCTCCTCATTATAAGTCAATGGGGAAATATGCAAATGCTGCCTATTCCAAGGAACGCAAGATATCAGTATAATTCCTTCTGGATCATGTTATTATAGGCCATTATTGATTACCTAGGTGCCATTTGTGTTCAGTGACCCCTACAGGGTCAGCCGAGGTCATCCGAGGTCACCAACAGTTGTATGTCAATAGCTTTTGACAATCACGATAGAGAAGTGAAACTGACACCAATATGTTTGTCTCGTCGAGGCACGTCTTCCCATCTGCAACATGACCCACTTGGGTCTCACCACTTGACCTTGACCTGAAGTCAATTTTGTAAGTTGACCTAACCTGGGCAACACTAATGAGTCAAAGCGCCTTGACGAGGCAAACACGATAGAATAAAAAGTATTGCCTTGTCGTTATTAGCTAAAAAGCTATTCGTGAAAAACTGTTTTGTAAAAAATAGTATTTTTGACATTTGATGAGCTCTGGAGCCTAAACTATTGACCTGAGATAAAATCTGAGATCACCTTACCGATTGAATTTTTCAAGAGCTTTCCTTTACATTTTATTGTGTTCCAAGCTAGCATAGTTGCTGTGATATCTGGGGGTTTCTGGAGCGAAGTCCTTAACTGGAAAATTTGACCTTTGGTGGCCTCTAGTGACCTCAATATTGGCTTTAGGAAAACAAATACACGAAGTACTTTCGAATGTGCTTGTCGAGAGCTTTTGAACGCCTTTTTCTCCGTCTTTCTCGCCCTTTTAGTTTTCGAGTTAGAGGGGGTGCCTAAACACCCCCCCCCCTCCCCCCCCCCGGTACGGCGAAGGTGGCGCCGAGCACCGGCATGGCGCGGGTTAAACGTAGAGTTATATGAATGTAAATGGTGGAGATGTTTTAGTTTTTATAAGATTCATAAAATATGTTATGTTTCAGAAGCATTACGGGAAAGGCATCTAATACGCATAGTACAGACGTTGACCAAACTTTGGTTTCGTTTTTTTGGGTACAAGTTCCTTCAATGTGTAGCAGCTGCGATACACACAGAAGAAAGCTATGCACAAATAATTATAATTCGCCTTCCTTCGCGTCGTCTTTTTGCCGCAAATAAAATTTGTGATTATAGTTTTTAGAGAAAAAAAACGCTTTAACTACTATCCGAACTTCTTAAAAATGAAAAGTGTAAAAGAGACAGGTACATTGGCGGATCCAGGGGGAGCATTAGGGGCAAAAGCAACCCCCCTCCACAGGAACATGGGGGGGGGGGGCATTCAATACAAGTATGCCTCCCGTGCGTTCCTGCATTGGCTGTAAGAAGCGATAATTAGGAAAAAAATATTCGCCCCCCCCCCCCCCCGGCAACGAATCTTTCGCAATGAGGACCTGACGCCCCCCCCCCCCCCCCCCCGGGTCAACAACATTTGTCGCTGACAATCCGACGCCACCCTCGCCCTGCTCCTCAACGATTCTTCGCGCTGACCACCCTACGCCCCCCCCCCCCCCATTCCCCGGTCAACAACTTTTCGCTGACTAAACGGAGCGAAATTGTCCCCCCCCCCTCCCCCAAACTCGAAGCCTAGATCCGCCAGTGGGCAGGTAGTAGCAATGCGTCCAGCGATGATTCGCTGTAACGACTTGTCACCATTACAGGCAAATGGTGGCCATGTAGTTTTGCTTTCGAGCCCAATGACTGCAAACTGCCAGTAATACACACACAAATGTTAACAACTAACAGAACTTGCTAGCTCATTTCGGAAGTTTTCGAACTGATGTTATTCAGAACAGATCCTAGCCCGCTTCAAACTTAAATCTCTCGACAAAAATACATCGTGTGGGTGCATTGTTATCCCAGCATAATCCACAAAGCTTTCGGACCACCCCAACTGCCTCCTTCTCCCTGCCCTGCCCCCCCCCCCCCCCCCAGTACGTACCGTTTCGGCGAGGGCGGTCGGCTCGCCCCCGCCGTGGTTGACCATGGGCTCGCGCATGGTTCGCCCGGCGCCCGCCAGGGGGACGAGCGGAACCGGCGACGTGGCCGTGCTGCTAGCTGTCCTCCTTCATCTGGGGAGACGAGACACAGGCCGTCAGACGTCCGCGCTCTTCTGTAGGGCAGGGAACACCGTGGATTATTCATATTTACATTGTTTATTTTTCCTCCATGAGTTTTTTTTCCTCCATTTTTTTCCATGAGTCCATGTTTTCCTCCATCACTCCATGAGTGAGTGAGTGAGTGAGTGAGTGAGTGAGTGAGTGAGTGAGTGAGTGAGTGAGTGAGTGAGGGAGTTTAGTTTATATAGTGTTCACTCTATGCTATAGTGTGACGTCATATAACCACGATGCCACAATAGTTACGGCGCCCTAAAACCCCAAGACACCACCACACCGCTCACATTACACCTTGGGTATCTGTTGACTTATTCATTTTGTCGGCGACGGAAAAAATAATGCTATGGCCCCCTGCCCTGGTCGCCCTGGTCGAGTAGCAGGATGACGGCCAGCCCCGTCAGGTCTGCCCAGCAGACCCAGGCCGCCCTCCGGTCACTAGCAGGTCTGTCCAGGAGACCCAGGCCGCCCTCCGGTCACTAGCAGGTCTGCCCATGAGACCCAGGCCGCCCTCCGGTCACTAGCGATGCTGGGACGGCGGCGGCGGCGGCGGCGGTGATTGTTGTGGCTGGCTGAATGGGCGGCGCGGCGGCGGCGGCTCGCCTACTGCCCGGGGGTGGGGGAGGTCAGACAGTGGCTCTCCGGGCTCCTGTGACCTTCTCTGGGCTCCTGTGACCTTCACCGGCTACTGTGACGCGTCCAGAGACTTTCCAGATATTTAGCCTGGGATCAGAGACGCGTCCAGAGATTTAGCCTGGGATCGCCTCACACGCGCAGTCGCGCGGAGCGGCACGGTTTGAAGCTGACGTGGCGTTGGCCAGAGCCGCGGAGCTGGTTGGTAGAAAAGCCGGTTTCACGCGGTTGGCTGACGTGATAACCCGCGCGTGCGAAATATGATCAGAGCGAAAGGAATATGGTGGGTGAGGAAGAGAAACGTGGAAGAGGTTGATACATATTATTTATGAATAGAGCGTGAACATTCTCTAAACTTCCGTTGTAAATATTTTGATTTTGTTGTGTTAATTATATCATAACTTCATATAAAAGTTGTATTTTTGTGTTCAGTCATAGATAATTGTACGTAACTACAGTTGCAGTTGCAGTTTTTTTAACGTCTCCACAAATGTATTAACATGACATTTCACAAAGACATCATGCGGTGACATGACATGCGACATCATGTGGTGACACGCCACTCTCACATGACACATGCGACATCGTGTGGTGACACACCACTCTCACATGACACATGCGACATCATGTGGTGCCACACCACTCTCACATGACACATGCGACATCGTGTGGTGACACACCACTCTCACATGACACATGCGACATCATGTGGTGACACACCACTCTCACATGACACATGCGACATCGTGTGGTGACACACCACTCTCACATGACACATGCGACATCATGTGGTGACACACCACTCTCACATGACACATGCGACATCATGTGGTGACGCACCACTCTCACATGACACATGCGACATCATGTGGTGACACACCACTCTCACATGACACATGCGACATCATGTGGTGACACACCACTCTCACATGACACATGCGACATCGTGTGGTGACACACCACTCTCACTTTACCATTCCCGAGAAAGGCGCCTGTCTGTGCGGGCCGCACAAACAGGCGCCTGGCCAAGCCGGGACGGCGCCATTAACATTGGCGAAACCGTCCCGGCTCCGGGGAGGTCTAAGGGTTCACGCCCCGGCCGGGGAGGACTGGAAGATACCACCCCGGCGCTCCAGACGGGCCGCCGCCCCCGCCCGCACCGCCTCGCGAAGAAAAAAACGCGACCACCCCGCGAAGCGGTGCCCCATGCCGCTGGCCGGGCGAGCGACCCGCCAACCAGTTAGGTTGGCGGATCGCTCGCCCGGCCAGCCGACCGGCCCTGCAAATAAATGAAAAGGCCGGTCTCGGGTTAGCCTGGTTGGGTTAGGGCCCCCGCCCTAACCCAACCAGGCTAGGCAACCAGGCAACCAGGCTTCTTCCTTCATCAGCCGATTTTTTCTTCTTCATTATCCCACCTCAGACCGCAACACAAGTATGTGTATCCACATTCACACACGTATACAATCATGCAATCTGTACATGATACCACCTAAACATCATGTAACTAGGCAGTCTTACTCCATCCCCTACTCTATCCCTCCCGACGGGCCGACAACTGGCATTGTGGAACGGCTCATCCGCATAGCTTTGTATGCGCTTCATAATATAACTTCCCTACTGCAGTCTGTTTAACGTTACCAACTATTAAATTCTGCATTTGTGTGGAACTTAATGAAGTCCTGCATTGCCTCTGTGTTCAATACACCATAGTTGCAGTTACGGTTACTACACTTATCTATGGTTCAGTATATCATGGCTTGTTTATAAATAGTTTTGTTATATTATACATTAATATTTCACAAACAAGATCTCTTATAAATACATCATGCACAATAGGATGCTGTTTTCATAAGCGGCTAGTTCCAAATGATGAAAGCCTACATATTCCTCGTGTTTTTTTTTCTTCTTCTTAGCGTTTTCAACTAATTAATGTGACCGTCGTAATCCACGTCTCCGCAAACGTTTTTTTGTTTAACCTTAACTGCCGATTTGTGCGCGGCTTATCAAAGAGACTGGCGCTAGCAAAAACGGTGTAAAACAATGAAGCGTATTGCCAGCGGCCAACCAGTTAACCCGTGAAATCCGTCAGTTTCTGGGCACTGCAAATATTGCTTGTCCTTGTAGCTGGCCATCCGGCTAGGATCCGCGCCCATATGCCGACCCTTAATGGCTCTTCAGCTGTATTAACGGCCGGCAGACAGAGGCGCTATGGCCGACCCCCCCCCCCCCCCCTCCCTCCCTTCCCCACCGCAGCTGCTGCTGCAATCTTCTGGCGGCACAGATTGCCGGTCCGACCGACCATGTTTGTCGGAGATGACGTATTGCGCGTATATGTTAGATAGTACAACGGACATTAATGTGTGCCTACTGTGGCAGGAATGGTTCTGATAGCGGCCTTATGAGACGTCGCAAACAGCGGACAGGGTTTGTGGATGGACAAAAGTATCGGGCACTGCGAACAAATGGTATTGTTCAAGATGTGGAAGAGTTTGTGATACTTTCAACTCATTTCAAATTAATTCAATGAGTATGAATACCAACTCAAATGCGAGCTCAGCCCTCGTCCTTTCATTTGTCGGCTCATGAGCCACGCCGGCCAATCAGGCGCTGGCCATCATTATATCCACGCCGTGGCCATCACGGCGGAGCCAACGACATTACATCCCTGACGCCCTCCCCCGCTCGCCATAACCGCGCTGCTTCTGTCGCGCTGCTGCTGCCCGGGCCTCGCAGGCCGTGTCTCGTCCAGCAGCCCGGGCCGTCACCGCCTCATCCGCCCACCTCTTGGCGTAATTAATCGCCCTGGGGAGGCAGTGACCGGCGGTGACCGAGCGGCGATCGGTGACCGGCCGCCGTCACCGCCGTTCGTCCGATGCCCTCCGGCGGGGGATCTCCAGAAATCCAGTGTCGTCACTGATCAGCGCCGCGGGCTCTAATAGCCCCCTGGCGCCGCGCGGCGAGCGATAGGCGGTCGAAGCGGCGGCTCTTCGCCGGCCGCCGGCCCGCTATCGGCCCGGTGATTGGCGGTAATGCGATTTATGCGCGACTGAAGTTACCGCTCCTGGGAAATGTCAGGAGTATCGGTGACAGTGGACCGGAGCAAGGGTGACGACCAGTTGGCGAAGGAAACTGATAGGCGGTATAATATCAACAGCATACGCCGAAGTATTCATGAGCAACTGCCAGTGAAACTGTTACGTTCCGAAAGTTCCTCGTAAAGTATAAATCACTCAAGCTCAATTGCCCTCAGTCTGATTTCAAAGCTACCATCAACATTGAATGATTGATGATTATTGGCATCGACAACGACACTCCTTTTGCATTCCTTATAACGTATGTATTACGTATATTACGTTACGTATATTACGTTATTTATATTACGTTACGTATATTACGTTACGTATATTACGTTACGTATATTACGTTACGTATATTACGTTACGTATATTACGTTACGTATATTACGTTACGTATATTACGTTATTACGTATATTACATGCTGAGGGCTGCAAGCATATTTATTCAGCGAAATGAGTCGTGATGTTCAAGACGTGCGGGCGTGCAACTGGCAGTCCATACAAATTGACATAATGTGTCATACAAGTTCGTGAAGTAAGATAGGTACAGACTACAGATAGATAACATTATTAATTATTTTGTCATTTTTGCTTTGCTCGAAGCCTCTCCAGGGCCCAATATTACCAAATGCCGTGAATGGAGTGCTCAGAATGCCGCACTTAGGGAACCACGGCGTTTGGTTTGTCCAAGCGCATTGACGAAATATCTCTGTTGGGAGAACCCTCGACTGAAGTTGGGTTGTCTCCGGTTCAATCCCGGGTTTCAGAAGTTTTGCAGGCCGGCGCACCAATATGCCGTACTACGGCATTGGTAAGATCGGGTGCGATCACGGCACTTGGTAAGATTGGGCCCGGGTCTGCTATCGGAATTTCTCCATTGTGACCGCCGCATATAAGAACAGTGGGCACCGTGCAACACCGAAGGCATGTCCCGCACCACACGGGTGGCATGCGGCACAGTCTACCCATCTACTCCCTCCTTTCGCTTTCCAAGCCAGTCAGAATATCTTGTAGGTTTTGTAGGCTCTTGCATAAAACTTACGATTTACGGAGCTGGAGTAAATTGCATGAACTGCCTATTCTAGGCAGGGGATATCATTACACTATTTTGTATTGTCACTTTGGTCCACCTGCATGACGTAACTGATGCGTGGCATTAGCCGAGTCAATCCTGCGCGTAATGCTTTCGGGGTGCCGGGCAAATGGTTACTTCCAGGTAAATAATAGGCAAACTATTTACGAAAGATGTAAACAAGTGCCAGTCCATGGTGTATGATTGTGTGGCGCAAAATCTGCATGGCATCGAAAGCTCCTGTTACAAACCATAACCATGCAATCGATCCGAAAAGAAGACTTGTTTCCACCTGTTGTGGTGCTGGCACCAGTGACGTCACACTAATGTTGAAGCGAAATGTCGCTAGAGTCGCCAGATTATTCTACCTTGACTTTGCGGCCTTGGATTCTACGCAGTTTCGTAAATTGTGTTTCACCAACTTCTTATTTCCTTTCGTAAAATGTGTTGGATTTTAGAATATGACGTGATACCTAAACTAAAGTAGTATCAAACAGATCATGATATCGAAATACTTACAGAATATTTCAAACACATTTGAACAAAGCACTAAGAACTATTTTCTGATTTATATAAAATCAACTTAATCGCGATTTGCATTCCTATTTCAATCTGTCTTAGAAAGTGAAGTTCATCCGCCACCCGAGGAGGCGAGATTGTTTACGTTTTCTGTCGCAAACGACCTTGAGTTTTGGATCCTGAGACACTTAAGTAGATATCCATATATTAATTAATAGCAGATAAGTGATAGTGGATTACATCGACTTTCCACGAGAGCTGGAAATCTCTTTCTTCCTTGGCGGCTTGAGCCGGACCAAACCTTCAATAACTAATCGTTAGAACTCGGCCCGTTCAGACGGAATATGATATGAATTATCATGGATTTCGACTTCTGCACAACACTCGTAATCGGATTATGATCATCCTCTGCCAATATCACGGTAAATATACATTTAAATGGCTGTAATTTGTAAACCGCCCATTAAAGGCGGCCGCACACTGGGCCATTCGGCGCGCGATATCATTGCGATATTACGCGGCTCCGTGGTGTTCAGCACAGAAAAAGCTCGTCCAGACAGACCACCGGACCAGCTTTTTTTAGCGACATTCAACTAGCGGACACGCGCCGAATGGCGCAGTGTGCGGCCCGCTTAAAGGCGGCCGCACACTATGCCATTCGGCGCGCAGAGGTCGCGATATCGCTACGACTTTCCGCGGATCTTTAGCGACTTTCCGCCTTCGCGTCAGCCGAAACGTCAAAAATCGCGGACGAATGTCGTCGGCCGGCCATCTGCGGACCGGCGGAAAAAAAGCTGATTCGAACGAGCTTTTTTCCGCGACTGAACGCCGCGGAGCCGCGGACAACAAAATTTATCAGGCTAACAGTGGCGAATATGTGCAAGACAGAGGTACAAATTTTGCACAGCATGCTCTTGCCGCTGTGAAATTTATTATCTAAAAGTTTCGTGGTTCTAAATTTACATCTTCGTCGAAAAATGGCCATCATTGATTTACCTTGGGACAGGCTGTAGGCACAGGTTGCGACATGCTGTAGGTCGGCGGGGCGGAATCTCGCGAGCAGACAGCGCCGAATCCGCCGGAACAAGGACGATATTCAGCGGTATCGCCGCGATTTTCCGAGGCGGAATTTCGCAGTGATATCGGGCGCCGAATGCGTAGTGTGCGGCCGCCTTAACCCTATTCCCTGCGGGGCAGATTCCGCCCCCCCCCCCCTCCACCCCGGTGGGTTTTCACTTTCCGCTTCTAAACCGTTAGGCCTAGCGTCCTGAAACTTTGTGATTTTCCCAAAAATTGAATGGCACGTGTTGTGTCCAAATTTTGGAAATCGGTCCAGCAGAGGCGGTTCCAGGCTCCTGTTTTGGGAGGGTGCTACGAATGCAGTTTTGCGGCGCATACTTCCTTTGTGGTTTGCAGTGCAATACATGCGTCAGAAACAATTTCAATGCAATATGCATCATAGATACTGGGATTGTACATATTTTTGGGGCAGAGGCGCACTCAGGATCAAATTGGAGGCGGAACCCACCCTCAAATTAGGTCCAACTTCCAATTAGTAAGATGATAAAAGCGTTACGTGCATGGTGCCCCCATGTTTTTTTTTCTGGATCCGCCTTTGCGCAATATATTAACTTTAACAAATTACAGCCTATAATGTCTATAATGTTACGTTCATGTCATCCCAAACAATCACGAACAGCACATATTTTTATCAGAAAATCCCCCCATTTTACATTCCCTGAATACGCCCATGATTTTTTCTTTTGTTTGTGTATTTGTATATATTAAAGACCAGTACATTTGAAGCTCAAAAACGTTTAGGGCATGCAAATCGGTCGAGTCGCATGGCCGCAATGACCTTTCAAAAAACACCCAAAATTTTCGTATTTTTTGCCCCCTTGCCCCCATTTTTGAACAAAACAAAAATTTTGGGGTACAAAAAGAGATCTTGCCATGAAGAATCGAATGGCGTTTACTCAATCGAAATTGACCGAGCGGTTCTCGAGATCTCTGGGGGGAGGGGGCAGAATCTGCCCCCTTCTCCCCCCCCCCCCTCCGCAGGTTAACGTAATTTCGGCCCCCCGCAGGGAATAGGGTTAGAGGGAATAGTTCACCTTTAACATGGGGTTTTGAACTGAGATAGTAGATTTGTAGAGCAGATCGAAAAATGGGTTGTGGTGAAAGAACTAACTCGTTACGCTAAGTAATTTCGACACAGGATTAGTGGGCCCCTTTTAGAAGACAATGTTTCATTTCCCCGAAACTTGTTTCGGGTCCTCACAACGGTTGTTCACGTTACAAGCAGCCTGCATATGTATGCCTAAAGTCTAACGTTATTGTGTGCAATAGTTTCCATATCCAAGCTACCATATATATGACGTCATACATTGTCATTAATTTTTGTTATGGCCATGAATGAGAAAGGAGAAAAAAATTCCCCATTTTTCGACGGATATCCATCTATCGTCCAAACAGATGCCATATTCATTTTTCAGCTCGAAATACCCCGTATAACAAAATTTCAAGCCAACTTTCAAGGTGACCTATTTATTCCCTTTAAGTCTGAATTACCCACGGACCACGGCAACCTCGGTACGGATTTCCCGCTCCCATTGCCTCAATGACCGCAAAAAGCAAATATTTCAAGAACTGTGGCTAGCCTTACAAAAGTAGGCAAAGACAATGTCTTTTTACAATGAAAATTTGTCTTCATATTCCCGTAAGCGTTGACATGACGACCACGATATCTATCGTGCCAGATATCACCCAAGCGACATCTATATATTAACCATAATTACAGTGCATGTATATCTAACGTTGGAGTAAAACAAACTTAAGCAAGGGTACCCCTTCGTAGATATTGGGTCCGAAATTTAAGATGATTACAAATATGGTGCAGATGCGGCGTAATAAACATACAATTTTTAACGAAACTCCCTTAGAAGCATACCAAGGGACTCCCTTGGTATGACGTCACGCACCGGAGTAAATTCCTTCCTTCCTATTTTGTCTAGGAAATTGTCGAAACACAGTTCATATAGAATCCTATATTTTTAAGAAGAATCTCGCTGGAGTAAGTTACATGAAACTGAGCTATGTAACTGAAGTTTCATGAGATACAATTTACTTATCTCATGAAACTACTTAGATTCTTCTGTTTCTTAGATTTTCTCAGATTTACTCCGGCGACCTAAATCGTAAGTTGTATGCAAGAGCCCTCGGGTCGTTGACGCTGTAAACGTAAATAAGATTTGCAACTGGAAAATGAAACATTTACATTGAAATGCTTGATGAATAATATTCGAAAACCAAAACCAAAATAATGTTGCGTGGACAACGGGGTGGTGACGATTTAATATCGATGGCAGTTTATGAAACGTAATATTTGTTCTTAACTTGATATTTTTATTTTGCTATCCAATCTGATTTTTATAAGTCAAAGCAGGTCGGAAACTATAAATCATCGTGATTACTTTTTCCTCAGCTAAAAGGGTTTGTAAAGGAAAACCGAAAATATGTGTGACGATCATAAAATTCAGAAAACTTCCGGATAGTGGCAAAGCAATGACAATCGAGTAGCAACTTAGAAACCATCGTTACTTAAAAATAACCAACAGTCAATACCAGATGGCTGTTCGACATCCAGTTGGGCTTTGTCGTGCCGTTCACTTGGCTTCTTGTCACCCGCTTATTTAGCTTAGTGAGTTATTGAACTCAGTAATGTTCTTGTCGTTAAAGTTGTATCACTCCACTCGGATCAAAGTGGTATATTTGCATTGCATATTAGAGAAGAAATAATGATTCTTAAATAATGTAATCTATACTGCTGGACATTTGCTGACTCGAACAATATACTGCCGGAATGGCACGTCAGAATATAATATTTAACTATGGGTTTTATTCTCCAAAAAACGGTTTATTTGCGTAGTTTTACTTACAGTCGCTAGAGTGTGTAGTCTATCTAAACGGAAATCTGACAGTATCTTGCTCGTATTAAAACATGATATTTAATAAGTGGTTGCGGTATTCGTTGCGTCGATAATGTGGAAGCTCCTTCAGTTATCGCTATAAACTCGCCTCTTTAGAAGCAAACAAACGTCTGCAGAATCCACTACCCTGGTCCATTTTTCCGCGGTTAAATGTAGCTGAACAACATCTGTAAATGCGCCTGATAAATGCGCTAGCGGACATTCCCCTGTTTTCCTGTTTATCAGACTGTCTGGGGTTGTTAGTTATTGACTCGTTTTATTTTTTTGCGAAGATGATGTGCTAATACTTTAGAGATCCACTTGAACTGTCTTGTCTCGTAATCCAAAGCATTCTCAAATAATTTTTTTCGAATGTTTGTCTTAATTTCTTAGTGAATTAATGCCTTTTGACATTACCACTGCTGCCATCAATCATCCAACCGATTCTTGCATTACGTTGAACTCGATGTTTTGTTTTCCAGGGATGCTTGCTATCGTTATCCCTCGCAATGCTCCATTACTCCCATCTGCCCTGGTCCTTTTTATCACGCATCCCTGACAGGGGCGCAGCCAGAATTTTGTGACGGTGGGGGGGGGGGGGGCATACGAGGCAAGTGCTAGGGGCCACACTT